>JANHZT010008392.1:9781-19917 GCA_032468215.1 Stegonotus admiraltiensis | reverse complement strand
CCTAAGACAGCCAAGCTGTTTTAGGAATTCTGGGAGTTGAAGTCCACAGGGTGTGAAAGAGCCAAGTTTGCCTACCAGAGTTTTAAATTACTATAATAGAGACTTCAAAGCATGACAAGATGTCTGAAATATCTCCAAAAATATAGGAGATACTTTCTCCTTAATTTTTTTATACTGTTCTGCAGTTGTTCCATGTGATGCAGGAATCTTTCCAGATTTCATCTTATTGATAGAATCATAAATTTCTTGTAAAGCTAATGGCACAGCCAGCCACCTTAGTAATATTGTTTTTTTTAAAGAAAAGAATTGATCTGCTTACTTCCTATATCTACTTACATCTATAGAATATAAATTTCTATAGAAATAAAAATGTAGATTAATTTTGGGCTTTGTTCCTGAGCTTTTTTAAAACTTTGTTTCCAACAAGGCACCAAAAAGTTGATAAGCTGAAATTTAATCAAATGGCTTCTGTTGCTTTTAGTATATTGGAAAGATAAGAATGCCTTGCAAATATAGGAAGGAACTGGTTCCTTTCTCTCTTCTCCTAGAGTATAGATTGCTTAGCCTTTTCCAGTCTCAGCTTCTGAAGAGGGGAGTAAAACTTCAAGTGAAAGATTATTTGTTCCGTCTGCAAGATGGAAATTTTGGCTGCTACCCCAACTCAGATGGGAGATAATACAAAAAGCACAGCTTACTTCAGAAATTTCATAATGATGTGATTCCTCATTAAATTTTGAGGCTTTCATTACTTTAAATTGGCCAAATCATCATTTTTCAGTTTTTCATGATTGACTTGAAATGATCAGGAGGAGATTGAGTGAGATCAAAAAGCAATTAAAAGAACAGAAACCTAAAAGAGTGAAGCAAACAAAAATTAACTCCAGCATTTCAATACTTGAAAGGTACCGGTAGCTTGAAGGTATCTTGTCAAGAAGAACATATCCAAGATCAAGAAAACAGGGAGAAAATTGTTTACTCAGATTCTCTTATGTACGACACAACAAACCTTCACCAGAAACTTTCAAAAGTATTTTTGGACTTGTTTCAGATAGATGTTGCTGGATCTATGCAGGTAAACTACAATTCTTCATAATCCATTGATCTTGTTAATTTTTTTCACAAAGTTTATTGAGGCAACATACTGCAAGCAGCTAGAATGGCAATGTATTTGGACTATGAGGCAAAGAAATAAGCTACTTCCAGATTTATCTTTCACAAAGATACAGAAGTATAGAGAATTCCATTAAGATCCTCAAATGGCCAAATAAGGGATTAAAAACATTCTTTTTATTTCTAACAGTATTTCGCTTATGTATACAAACTGGGAAGCGGAAATTTAATGAATCAAAATGGCTGTTAATTATAAACAACAGATGGTTGTGATGTATAAGAGCCACAATAGTTCAATCAGAAATGATTCAGTGGGATGGAGGATTAGTTATATGTTTAATTCCTCTTTCCAATTCTGGATTCTTATTACATGTCTTCTAGAAGTTATTCATTGCCAAAAGGATTTTTGTTGTTGTTTTCAGCAATAACGAATCATATAAAATTGAAGAATATTCAGCTTTTAAAAATAGTGGTTACTTCTACTTTGCACATGGATTCTAGCCTGCTTGCCACTCCAAAATAATACAATACTCCGATTTTTAAAAAATGAGAGCTAATGTTTTGTGTCATTGAACGGGAGAGCCAAATCCTTTTATCTTTTGACATCAATTCCACTGATTAAATTGTTTTTTCTTTCTGCAAGAAACAAAGTTTTGAATGAAAGAAACTTTTAGCAAAAAACCCCCAACCTGAATAGACTTCTATGTAAAAATTCAAAATATGACAAAAGGAATGACAATTTTAGTGAAAATGTCTTTTAGCATGGAAGATTTTTACAATAGATTTTTAGATTCTAAAGATCACTATAGAATTATTGTCACATATGGAAACCACCTTAGATGGAAAATGTTTATAGCTCAGCTAAAGATACTTTACGTTGTTTTTGCTTATGCGGTGTGTGTAAAAATAGGTTTGATAATACTTTAACTTAGTATTAAAGCCATTATTAGATGGAATAAGATTTCTAAAAAGAAAATGTATCATGAAAGTACCACTGCTGTCTATAATACATTCAGCAGCATAATTTGGTGGATATAGGGCAATTGCTTAATTTCAACAGACAATATTTTTTAAATTTATCCCAGTTATTCAAGACAGGATGCTTGTTTAATATCTCATTTGAGAAATGTAAAACAGTATCAGTCCAATTTTAATTTCTCATCATGTCCTGGTTTAGTATAATTTAATTTGGGGGGAAATTGTATTGGTGGGAGATGATATTTTACTACTTTATGATATTTTACTATTTCTTTCCTGGAAGATTTGAATTTGTAAACTAACAAGAGAAACAACATGTAAATATGTTTTTTCAAACAAATAAAATGTAATCTATCAGGGACAGTTTCAAGTATATTTAAACCATTTGTGATAATACTGTAACTGATGTGTCTGGTGGAAAAAAATGCATGGATCACAATACAGAAAATCTGAATTAGAAATAAAAGAAATGCTGACAGAATATTTCATAAAACATACTCATGTAGTGTATAACACTTTTAGATCTGCTACACTGAAGTTAGAACATCTATCTACCCTGGACCCAGATTTTTTAAAAAGATTTGTCCGTTTCTATGGATACATCCATCAGTTAATGACAAGGGCAATCTGTACAATTCATTGCAAATCTTTTGTATATCCTTTAAAGGCCTTTTCCATACACTCTTATATTTCATACAGTTGGGGCATTGGTTGTTGTGGCTATGATTATCATTTTTATGGTTTTATGATTTTAATGTTTAGAAACCCTGAAAAGATCTGGCAGAGTAGAATGTTTATCTGAGTTTGGTATACATATATACACATTAGGGAGTTTCAATAAGCATGGGGTGCTTCTTATCAATTTCATAACAATTTACATCCTGGGACTCTTTTTTTGGCTTTTTATCACACCTTAAATAGCTCCACTCTTCTAATACATAATGATCTACTCAAAATGAATTGCTAGTGTGTTTAATGGGCTCTTTTCCTCCATCAATATGAAAAATATGGCTCTAACAAATTTAAATAAATACATTAATGAAAATAATATTCTTTAAATAGGATTGCAATTTTAGTGGCCAGGCAAGCATATCCACAAATCTTGTGTAAAGATTTAGGATTAAATTATATTTCTGAACTTGCTCTAGTATATGACATTTGCATCCTGCCTTTTCATGAACAAATTCAGATAGATTTTGATGTTTCTGTTTTTACATTGAACTAGAATTAAAAACACGTGATTTTTTTTTTCATCTGTGATGATGATAATAAAGGTGATGCCTTTATTACCCCAGTCCTTTGTTTCTAATAAAGATTGCCCAATAATACTTTTTAGGTATATTGGGCAACCTTTATACCTTCTTACACAAAAACTTATTCCCTACATCCTGCATAAGCAACCACAAAAGCAGAAATAAATAGAGCCCCCGGTTTTTCCCCCCCACGGATGAACTAATTTATGAACTCTGGCCCTTCTGCTTTTTTGGGGGGGCGGTGAGGGTGGGGAGAAGGGAAACCTGGCTATTACCAAGTCCGTCCCCCTGCTTCTCTCCTGCAGTCCAAACTAAGAAAGACCGAGGCGAGGGCGTCGAATTTCACTTCCTGTCACCTGGCAGGAGTCCTTTGTCTGTTCTTGAATGTTACTTAAGGGCAGGACGGGCAGCGAATTAAGAGTTAACTGGGGATTGACTCGGAAAGGGCGCCACCCTCTTTGACGGTAGAGTAGCCTGTGAGTCAGTTTCACCTGAAACTCTACAGGTGAGTAAAGGAAGGAAAAACGAAGGGGGAAAAAAAAGGAAAAGGAACTGGAGCCAAGATCCGGAAAGAAGAGGGCCCAAGGCTCAGAGCCGCCCCACTACATCGCAGGGGCTGTCCCGAGAGCTTCGGGTCGAGGCGGCGGGTTCCCCAGCCTCCGACCGTCTGCAAAGAGGGGCGAGGGGTGCTTGGCAGACGTGGGGGGCAGAGAGCCTTAAGGGCGGCGATCTCGCCCCGAAGAAGAGGAAGAAGGCAACTTGGGGGAGAGTCCTTCCTCGCAGAAGTGCTCGAGGGACGCCGCTGGAGAAAAGGACCCTCGGAGGGGACGGAGGTTAAGGCTCCTGCGCGTCCGGAGCCTTTCTTCGCCTCTCTGCTCCGCGGTCGTGGTCGGGTCTGCCCCTCTCCGTCGTTTTGGACTTTGAAAAGCCCTCGGCCCGGGGAACTGCGCCGTTTGGCTCGTTTGGGCTGAGATGGGCCGAAGTAAGAGCCGGCTTCAGGCCGGACTCTTGGTGACTTGGGTTTTTTTAACCGGCCTGGTTCTTGGTCGGGAACAAAATGGGGAAGGAGCCTCGTTTGGAGAAATGTGCCTTGCTCAGTTTACGGCCGGCTTTCCGGAGTTTGTGCTGGACACGAATGCCTCGGTGGAGAACGGCGCCACTTTCCTGGCTTCGCCGCCGGTGGAAAGCAACCGCGATTGCGTCCGCGCCTGTTGCAAGAACCCAAGTTGCAACTTGGCCCTGGTGGAGCAGAGCCCCGGCGAGGACTCCGACGGCATTCAGAGCTGTTTCCTCCTCGACTGCCTTTACGACCAGGCCTTGGTCTGCAGGTTTGCCAAGAAGGACGGCTTCCTGAACTATGTCAGACGGGAGGTTTACAACGCTTACGCCACCATGCGAAACCGGGACAACAGCGGTAAGGAGGCCAGAGCCCAAGGGTTGACCCGAGAATAGCTGCTGTCTTCTCTCTCGGTCCTGCGGTTATGCCCGGTCTGATCTGGTTGCCTTGCCTTGGTCTGTGCTGTGAACCTGCCTGCTCTGGCAGCTTCTGGCTTAGGACGGCAGGCAGTCTCAAGATCTTAAGGCCCCAAGTGGCCTGTCAATGTTGGTGGCTCTGGGCACCATTGCTGACCATGATTGCTGAAAAATGCTAGGGCAGTTTCACACAGTTTCCATTTGGAAACATGAAAATGAAAGTATAAGACAAGACCATAAGCAGTTTTATATATATATATATACTTGCCCTGATCAGTTATCTCTAACAAGCAATGTCCAAATGACAACAGGTAGGTCATAATGTCCTTGAGAAAAGACTGCAATTTAATACTTGCCTCTGAACATCAGACACAAATATGTAAATTACATCATTTGTGTCAAGATTCATACATCATTATAAGCCATGCTATGGGTTCCTGTAGCTAGAGTTTGTCCTCAGATCAAGCTCCATTTGCATGTATGAATAAACTGAACGGGTCTTTAGGGTCCCCAAACTATGGGCATCTCTTGGTTCCTTGTGCGTAGTTCCCAAACTATTCACAAGGACATCACAGTGAACTCACAAGGGTGTTGAGGATATTTTTCTACATAATAAATGGAACTGTTAGTTCACTACAGTGTTCTGGGTGCCATAACATAATTTGAGAACTACAAGGGATGCCATGAACCAAGATAGTTCAGGAACCTGTACCTAAGCCATTGGTATGGTACATGGGAGTACAAGGTTGCCAACCATATTGTAGCCTTGCCATGATTATTTGACCATTTGGCACTAAGGCAACAACGTTGAGGGTTGCCTTAGAGTTGAGGGTGTTATTGAAAACAATGTAATACAAATCAGAAACAAGGGTTAAATGAGTAAACTATGGTATAGTTAAATATGATTAAGGATATTTTGCGAGCATGAAATGGTATTAGATGCAATTAAATGATAATATTATCAATGGCTGTAAGTAATAAGAGTTCCTTTCTATCTTTAGAATACAACACAGGATACTTCTGATATCAGTTGTTGGGTGATACGAATAGCAAAATGCCTTGTTCCAGTTTGACATCTGAGTTTTTCATTGGCTATCGTGAAAAATGGATGGTCTTCTAATCACTACGTAGAGTGATAGGTTGCAGTAGATGTAATTAAATATCTATGGTGATTCTCAGCCATCCAGGTCATGGTTGTCCCAAATATGCTTTTTCAAAAGGCAACTGGACTTTTTTAAAAAAACACCTAAAGTCCAGTTGCCCTTTGGGGTTGTAATTAAATGATTTCCAATTCTTTAAAATGTCAAATTAATGGGTTAATAGATTGATATGCCACTGTGAATTAAACCTAATGAGTAATCCTATTTTAGGGGCAAATTTAGGGAATGTTATTTCCTTTTGAATTTTGATCATGAACATTAAAAGCCTCTCTTTGATCTTGTTGGAAGCAGAATAATGAACCTGATGGACTTTGGTCTAATGAAGAAAGGAAATTATTGTCAAAAATTGATTTGGGTGGGGAGGTACATAAGACATCATTTGTAGGCTAGCACTGAATCTCTTTTCCTTGGAAAAGGGCAATAGTGCAAGAATGTCCACATTAGTTTCACTTAGGATACAAACTATTCCTTTCTATTTATAGATGTTATTTGCAGGGTGAAAACTGGATTTCTAAAAGGTGTAGAATATCTAGAGAATACCAAGTTTTAAAAGACTGGTAAAATTCCATTCTAAATCCCCATTTGGGTATCTTCAGAGAAGAGTGAACAATAACAAAATGGTGGGTATGTTCTGGGCAATTAAAGTCTTGCCCCTTTTTCTGTGTGCAATGGATACAATATATGTTAAAACAAGATGGGTTTTCGATCTCCCGGTTATACCTGCTATTTCAATGTGGTTTACCATCCCCAATACCCTTGTGATTCTGTTTGACTTGAAGACATGTACAAGGAAGGAATATACCACGGTACAGAACAAAAGTATTATGTTGGCAAATGGTTCTAAACAGAGTCATTTGGTGTAGTGGTTAAGGTGTTGGCCTAGAACCCAGGAGATTGTGAATTCTAGGCTTCCTTAGTCATGAAAGCCGGCTGGTTGATTTTGGACCAGTCATTCTTAGTCCAACCCAACTCACAGAGTTGTTGTAGGAAAAATAGAAACCAGGAATATTAGCTATATTCACTGCTGATAGGTAGGTAGGTACCCTGTTTCCCCAAAAATAAGACATCCCCTGGTAATAAGCCCAATCTGGTTTTTGAGTGCATGCGCTAAAATAAGCCTCCCCCTGAAAATAAGCCCTCCCCAAAAATATTTAAACACAGAGCTGGAAATCAGGTAAGATGGCAAGAGGAGCCTCATCTTGCTCCACGCGCCCCAAAATAATAAGACCTCCCCCAAAATAAGGCTAAACGCTTATTTCGTGGCTCAAAAAAATATAAGACAGGGTCTTATTTTCGGGAAAACACGGTAGGTAGGTAGGTAGGTAGATGTGTGTTTGTATGTGTTTGTGTATGTGTGTTTGTGTGTACACCCATACACCCACACATATAAAAAAGGTGAAAATCTAATAATAATGAAATCTTTTCTGCACACCTTAGTCTTCGCTTCAGCCATCCTATGATTTTTACATTATTACATTATTGTTCTGTAGTGGTATGCTTCCGTTTTAGGGATGTTCTTTCTTTCTCTTAAATGCTACATACTGTATTGAGACTGCTAATCAGGTGGTGGCCTGAAAGGAGGTGTTTGCCTCCTTTCTTTTTTTTCCAGATTTTGAATATTTTGGTGTCTTTTGGTTGCTTTTTAGTCCATTTCATAAGTGGTACAGTTTGTGTGCATAATTGATCCCATAAAATAATAAATGCGCAAACCTGCATCAGATTACATTTGTTCTCCAGCCTGCTTTTGAATAATTACTGATCTTGTACCGGTAAGTGTTCTTAAAAACTGTCCCAAAGCTAACACAATGTTGGTCACTCAGTCACATGTCAGTATTAAAAATCAAGTTGAACTTGTATTGAGGCCAGCGCTCTAGGAGATTGCTATGGGTGATTAGACATAGGAAAATAACTTTGCACATCACAAATAATGCATCTGATTGTAGCCATGTTATAGAAATAGACAATAGTATGCTTCTGTTAATTTTGATTTAAACTCCTCTTTATGTTTGTGATAGCTTTGTATTATTTCATTTTTTTAAAATGAGCACCCCAGCAGCTAATTGCTCAGTGAGAATATTATCCCTATAAAAAGGCATAAATAAGCTATCATAACGAGTTATATTTGACCTAGATCAATACTGTACCCCTCTAGAATTACAACTACCAGCTTGTAGTTGCTGTAAATTGTGGTTCTTCAACAATTCTATAGTAAGCACTACATTGCTAGATCTGGTAAAATTGAAATTACATTTGTTTGTTGAATATTACGTCTTTCTAAAAACGGTAGCACTTTTGATGAACATCCATCAAACTTCTGTTTTGTTCACGTTTATCTGTGTGTATTTTTATGTAAGTTTTCACCTTCAATACCATAATATTAGCTATTATCACATTATATCTAGGCAACGTAAAAAAATGGTTTTCTATACTTTAGCCCAAGAATGACATGCTTATAGATAATTGTCTTTATACTTTTCTCTGTAACCAAATCAATTTAATGCCTAATTTATTAGTGGGGAAGATCTGTCCAATTAGGGAAGAAAGGTGTTTGGGTAAAGAACTGTGATATGTATGACTTTTCCCTTGTTTTAAGGGGAAAGTGGAAATCTTGCTTCTCATGAATCTGTCTACGCATACAAAAATCATACATAATGTGAGGCATGGCCCTCAGTTTGGTGCAGTGGTGAAATTCAAATTTTTTAACTATCTGTTCTGTGGGTGTGGCTTGGTGGACGTGGCAGGGGAACAATACTGCAAAATCTCCATTCCCACTCCAATCCAGGGGAAGGATACTGCAAAATCCCCATTCCCACTGCACTCTGGGGCCAGCCAGAAGTGGTATATGCCGGTCCTCCAAACTACTCAACATTTCCACTACTGGTTCTTTGAACTACTCAAAATTTCTGCCACCGGTTCTCTAGAACCTGTCAGAACCTGCTGGATTTCACCCCTGATTTGGTGGCATTTAGATGAAATAATGCTATTCCTAGGGTGATTTGCTTGATGCCTGCTTCCCATTTTTGATCAGTTTCTAGGCAGACCATGAATTTATGTCTGCATCAGTTTTCAGTTTGTTGATCTTTCTTGTTCTGTATTTAGTTTTAATTTTATAGTTACGTTAGCTGCCTTGGAATGGCAGAAGAATGAAAGATGAATCAATCATATTTGAGAAGGCAAGGCATTACTTTTGAATTGTAGCCAGAGAATATATAAATTTTTTTAGTTCTGTCATGGTGAACTGGGTCAGGAGGTGGGGTATAATGTAGAAAGTAGATGGTTTGTTTGAACAGGATAAATGAGAGCATCATGAGTTCATTTGTTCAAGACAGGTTTAACAAAACCTCTGAACAGTAAGGTGATGTCATTTACCTAGTTGAGATTTTGGCATTAGTTTTTTTAAATTTTCCTGGAACTTTTAGAGGCATCTGATCTGCTCCAAGTTTTAAAGCATAGGTGTTAATCACATTCATGCAACAGATATCAAATTGCATTCAGGTAATTGTCTTGGGAATGACTGGGATAAGTTGGGGACAAATTTGTGTTCTTGAGTTACAGCTTTTTCTAACATTCATAGCTAACAGTATTTATAATACTGAATATAAGTAATCCTTATTTAGTGACCACAATTGGGATGGGCAGGAGTTGAAATTGTTAGTTTTATATTTCCTGTCTACAAATTGTTAAAGTCTATGTGTTAACTGTGGGACGCAGTGGCTCAGTAGCTAAGACGCTGAGCTTGTTGATTGAAAGGTCGGCAGCTCGGTGGTTTGAATCCCTAGTGCCGCATAACAGGGTGAGCTCCCATTACTTGTCCCAGCTTTTGTCAACCTAGCAGTTCGAAAGCACATAAAAAAAGCAAGTAGAAAAATAGGGACCACCTTTGGTGGGAAGGTAACGGTGTTCCATGCACCTTTGCCGTTTAGTCCAGGGGTGAAATGCTACCGGTTCGGATGAACCTGTAGCGATGGCTGTGGGTGGTTCGGAGAACTGCGAACGGCGGAAGCACAAGGCGGAAGCACGAGGCTCTGCCCATCCACCCAGTCGTCATTAAAACCAGGAAGTATGTATGTATGTATGTATGTATGTATTTATTTATTGGTTTGATTTATATGCTGCCCTTCTCCGGAGACTCAGGGCGGCTTACAATGCGTTAAGCAATAGC
>JANHZT010008389.1:13392-30412 GCA_032468215.1 Stegonotus admiraltiensis | reverse complement strand
CCAGAGGGACACCTCCCTCTGGGCCCAACCAGGTCTCCGTAATACCCGCCAGGTCCGCTCCCCCCTCCTGCACCAGAGCACAAATGAGGGGGGAGTTCTGTATTAACTAGGCCTAATGGCTATTATAACTGAATTTTTATATATCTCCATATTCTCCACTGCCAGAAAACCCTGGGAATTTTTCTGATCCTTACTTCTGTTTTGAATAATTTATTTATTTTTAATCTGATCTCCATTGGTCTAAGTAGACTTAATATGAAGAGCCAAGCTTTAGTAGATCAGGTATAATGTTAAAGAATCCAGTTTCTAAGGTAGAATTCCATAAATAGTAATCATTCTGATTGTTCTAAAAGTGATTGTTGTTATAAGGTTTATCAAAATAATGCAGATGAAAAGATTTTAGTTCTAAGGAAATACCGTACGCTCACTAAGCATATTATTATTAACTATTCTAATGTAAAATAGTTTTGCATCACAATCAGCAATGGAGATAGGGTAAGAATTTAGTGTGACTATTTTATGCAATGCGATCAACATACACTTCGTCATTTCAAATATTTACTTCTTTATCATTCAATCATTCAAAATCACGACGGTGCCTTTCCTATCATGAAGTGTAAAACTGTTGAAATAAATGTTAAGAGATTTTGCAGCTTCAAAAATGTTTATTGGAGTCCCTCAATATCAGAATTCATGAAACATCTCTTTAACAATAATAGTTCTTATAATGCCTGCAAATAGGCATTCTGTTTTAAATAGAGGCTATAATAGGGATTTTTAACGATGTGATATGGTTTGTTATTCCTTGTAATGCTTTCATTCATTTATGCACTTGGACATTCCCAGATTCAGTATTGTATACTACACTTTACAACAAATGCAGCCACACTAAAAGATATTTTGGAATTTCAGAATTCTTGTAACTTGATGATTCTATGAAACATTCTTCTATTGCAGTCAACATCCATTATGTATTAACTACAGCATTTCATTGCACACATTGATTGTAAAATACTACACAGGGAACAGCTCAGTATAAATAGTGTCTGAAAGCATTTTATTTTTAATGTGCTCTCTTAAGGATTTGCTGTGATTCATTCATAGAGAAATACTTCACTATAGAATTTCCCCAATGTATGTTGCAGCTTGTTAACAAACTAGAAGTATGTCCTATGAAATGGCAAGTGATATATTTCCCATTTTAAGTTTAAATTTTTTAAGTGTCTCTGAGGTTCAGGAGAGAAGGACATTTTGTTTTGTTTTAAACTCATCCATTATCAATTTTTCCTTCATAAAACTATGGCAGAAGTAAAAAAGTGATACTCAAAGAAAGAATATGAAGATGACAAGATCATATTTAGAACTGTGTTCGCTAGAAGGGAGAGGAAACTGGCTCCTGAAAAGAACTGTGTGACAAAAGAATGTGACAAATATCTCTGTGTCTCTCTACTATTTACAAAAAATTGCAGCCTCTCAAAATGAAACAGATCCAAATATATTAAGCACAATGTTATAACATAGTTCACTATAAAACACAGAGCTAAAAGTGAGAGTAACAGAGAATTACTCAAAATGACAGTATAACAAAAAAACAAAACAAAAAACCACCCTCTAAAGAAAATGAGTTATAAAAAAAAAGATATTTTTTCTTTTTGTAGCATTTCCCACCCAGAAGAATATTTCTAGAAAGCAAAGTAATCAATCTGAGCAATATATGTATTGCTATTTCACTGTGTAGATTACTGGATTTCCTAAGACACATGCACAATCATTTAATTGCAACATAAGCATGTATTCTGACTGCAGTAATGGAGGTAGCATTCTCTTGGATTCTAAACTCTGTCAAAATCCCTTTCCCTTTCCTGTTTCTGAGTACAAGGAAGACTGTTGCATTCAGCTCAACAAAGCTATTCACCCCAAACGCATTGTAAGCCGCCCTGAGTCTCCGGAGAAGGGCGGCATATAAATAAATAAATAAAATGATAATGGCCTTGCATAAGCAGGCAGGTACTTTCTTCTGACTGAAGCAGACTGGGATACATATATTTTAATGATACCTGCTGAACTCCAGGAGAAAGCTGTACTTTAAATTTTATGTCAGACCTTTTAAATTCAAGATTACTTGTTATAAGCAGATGAACAATTAGTCCTAGCTGTATCTTTTTGTTATGCAGAATTCCCTGCACAAGAATTAAGTGAGATCCTCCAGAACACCAAAAAGCAGACTTTTGGTCTTGAGAAGGTTCACAGCAAATACCCTTATTTACCCAGCAAATAAAGATTAATAATTTTGGAGAGTACTATTAGGTTCATTCTTGTTAATAATAATTTATGCTGTAATATGGCTTGCTACTATTTTATGTTATTTCCCACTTATATTAACATAGAGGATGACAATAATGTTGATATAGAAAAGATCCTTCTATGCCTGAGACCTCAAAGACCTGTCTGTTACCTATCCAAAGGAGGGAAAAATAATCAATCGAAGGGATAAGACAGAATTGTAATTTCCCAACACATTCTTAATAAAATTAAGAATTGTATTCAATGAGGCTGATGCAACCTAAATGCTATCTAGGTTCAACGCCCTAACAGTATAAAAAAAGTTTAACACTTTCTATTTTTAAAAAACCTGTTAGTGTCATGAAACAAGCACCTCAACCCTCAAGTTGCCAATCTCAATGGATTCAGCAGAATTAATATTGGTGCTGAAATTACAAAATTATATTCCTTAGAGAATTAAATGTGGCATCTAAATGTTCTCAATTCACATATCCAAGGAACAAAAAAGAAAATGATATTCTTATCTACCCGTGATGTTCATAGAAATAAGAAAGCTGCTGCTTTAAAGGTGACAATTTAATGCCAGAATATAGCAAAAAGCTAAGCAGAAAAAGTTACTTTAGCCTTAGGCATAATCTATAGCTCATTGGAGGAAGAAAAGGCCTACAGAAGAGAATGAAACCTTCACATACATACATACACACACACACACACACACACATACACATATATATGATGTGTATATGTGTGTGTGTGTGTGTGTAAAATTTTATATATTTAATATTATATATATGCATGTGTGTGATATTAAATGTCTAAAATTTTACATATTTAAAATTAATGTTTTACATAAAATTATCTTTAGCGGAAATTAGCAAGATTTTCAAAAAGACTGAAACCTAAATAGAATACTATTTAGTATTAAATACCTGCATTAAAAATGTAAGCTTTAATATGCCATTTTCTTAACCACAGTTATCCATTCCTTTAAATTTTATTGCTTTAAATAAAATGGCAATGTCCTATGTTTATCCTTTTCTCTAGTAAAAATTGTCCCTAGCCAAGTCTATTTCATTCTACATGATTCCTAATAGGGACAGGTGAGATGGTAAATTTTAGTCTTTTGAAAGTGTGAATGACACAGATACCAAAATAGCTAGAGAAAAATAGGGATGCCAGTCAATGCCCTGAACATATTTGGTACTTGGAAAAAAAGATATGGAATCTTTCAATTTGAATGAAAAAAATTACTATATTTCCCCTCAAATTAGTTGAGCCAATTTAGGAAACATAAATATGTTTGAAGTGAGAAAATGATCATAATGCATATTCAAATTAATGCATGAATAGCTGACATTATGTTGGTTTAAGAGTTTAGAAAGACTTTGAACAGTAAAGCCATGGTGAAGAAATATTAAGCTTTTGAACCCTGGATATACATAAATGGAAACATTACCAATGATTCATTTTATTTGTTGGAGAACACAGGACTTATACCTACTAATATACTGATCCTGCACCTGTGATCAGACATAACATAGATCACAGGTCTTTGCCAAGATCAAATGTAAAAGTATTGTATTGCTCAGTACTGAGAATCTATTCTAAAAGCTCAGCTGGCAGCACATTTCATTCTACCAATTTTAAAGGGGACATTTCAAGAAAAGCAAGCAATGTGAGTTGATTACAGAAAATTCTCACAGTTTTTCAGCAAGTGTCAACTTGCATAGCATAGTACTATAACCTCCCTTCTGTTTACTGCATGGTGACAAAATACTTTGGGTTGCACTTAATTTCTTACAAATCTCTGAAATCATTGAGCTGACAGCCCCACACAAAAAGCCTAAGAAAGAATTGTAGCTTCCCACTAATTTCCCAATTTTCATTTGTGGATGATACAACAGAACATTCCTCACTTGTAGGAGAGGCTTTTCAGAAATTTTAAAAAGTTTTCTGAAGATGAGCACAGCACACCATTCTCAGTGCTGGTTATCCTCAGGATAGTGCAACACTTTAGCTAAAGTAAAAGAAAAGTGCTGTATGAAACATGCTGTTCTCATAACCAACTTCCTAATCCAAATTAAGGGGAAGTGATATTAGCGGAACAGAAAAGCATCAAAGAGCTACCTCTTGAAGTTCAAGTCAACTTTGGATTTAATATTTAATGAAAAAAATCTATAGCACAACCTCAGGAGTTCCTTCTCAATGCTATGTATCACTGCATATCAATCAACTGCACTAAATTCTTGCTAAAACACTAAGCAACTGAGCCAAAAGAAAGAAAAATATCTTCCTTTTACCTTTTAAATATGTAAGTTCCTTTCCTACATATCAGAGTGGTAAGCTTATAATTTTATTATACTGTTTCCTTTGCCTCCAAGAGAGGTCCCCCTCGTTGGAGCACTCTAATCCACTTATTTTGTCTGCCTGCTGCACATATTTAAAGAAAAAAAAAAGGGGGGGGGACTTCCTAACCCCAGCATATTCCTTGGAATAAATGCAACCAACCACCTTCTGAAGAAAGGCTTCATCACATCTAAAGTCTGCCTAAACGCTGAACTGCTCCCAGACTTCGGAAGGCTTTTTTTTACACGCAGTTATCATGAATATCAGGTCTTCGCGTCGTGTTTTGGGTAGGGAGATCATCCCCATCACTGGGAATATGGCAGAAAGGGGGAAAATAATATACCCAGAGAAATCCAGAGCTCTGCAAAGAAAGCAGCGCTTTTTCTCTGTAAAAGCTTTGTAAAGTGGGAAGGTGGAAGAGTTTACAGAGAGAGCAGAGAATCCTTAACAGAGCAGCGACGCCCGGTTGTGCCTTATGGCATTAACTTTGGTTCCAACTTCCCACGCTTCGCCACCCTTGAGACAGTGGTTGGCACCTAGGTTTTCTTTGAAGGTAGAAGGGTGGGGGTGGCACGGGGACTGGCCGTCGTTCTCTCTGCAGACAGGTCAACCCGGCAAAGCTACCACCGGCAAAAGAAAAACAGCTTTCCCGAGACAATCGACGTCTCCTTTGCTCTCAAGGGAGAGAGAAATGCCTCCACTGTCCTTCCCGAAGGCAAAGTCTAGGCACAGCCACAGAAAGGAAGGTAAGAGCTCAAAACCCTCTCCCAGGTTACCGCTGACGTCCGTCGCGAAAGAAGGAAGCCGGAGTGGAAACAGACTTACCAAAATACATTATGTTTCTCATTAATTGGGCACTCCAGCTTCCACCGCCGGGTGCTGCTCAGCATTAGCTCCCGCGCCGAGCTGCTGCTGCCGCGTGAAGCAGAGTGAGTCTGTCTCATCCTACATGATGTGGAAATTTCCAAGCCTCCGAGAGCGAGCGGCGTGAGCCTCCTTGGCTCAGGGCTTGAAAGACAGGCTTTTCCCCGATACAATCCAGCTCTGGTTTAGCGCCGACTCCCGCTGCATGCTGCACTGCCCAGTCTTAGTGTAATCTGACTCCTCCTTGTGATGTCCTTGCTGTGACATCAGGACCGGGAGTACTACTAATAGAGCGCGGGCTATTTAGACGCCGCTCTTTCTTTGAGGATCGGGGGGAATGGGAACTGGCGACTCAGGGGGGAAGCCGGTGTTCCTGATTAAGCCACTTCGTTACCCCACATGCTCTCCGCCTCTCCCCGCCCAGCCCCGCAACTGGCATCAAGCATGGCCACGGACACAATACCTTCCGTTTCACAAGGAGGAGCAACTTTAGCTGCTCTTCGCCATGGAAAAGACCAAGTTCAAAAGGGCAGCGTTCTGACCAAGCCAACGACAGCCTCGAGGGGAAGCCTGCAAGCAGAGATGCACATCAGGGAACAAGGCTTCAGACTGGCACCTGCCAGCAAGGTACTTCTCTCTTACAGTCTGAAACTTAATACATTCCTCCTTGACCTGGCACTTTTTAGATGTGGTTTTACAACACCCATTATTTAAAGTCTACCTCCTAGTGGAAAAGCCTCAGGTTGGGTAAAGGTTGTTCTTGAAAGATTCAAGCAGACAAGGAAGGAACATAAATTCTAAAAATAAATTTTAAAAAGCTGGGTGAAGGTACCATGGCATTCTGCACATTTTGGAATTGTCCTGCCTTCCCGCAAGGCTGCACAATCCCAGCTTCTATAAGACAATGGAGACCCACAATTACCACAAATGCCCAAACATGTTTGCCCTTTTCTAGGATACTTTATCCTACTTTCAACAAGTCTTGTCTATCAAGTATTCTTACTGACTCTTAAGAAATTTAGGGCTTCTCTCATAAGTAATTTGTCTTTTGCAAATATCCGGAAGAAATCTTATATGTGGGTGCTGTTATTTCGCTAAAAGAAGGTCTACAGTCAGAAAAAGTTCATTCTTCATTATCTGGAGGATAATTAAATTTCATAGGATACCTTTGAGATTTTAGTATGTTCACAGAAAATCATTTATCATTTAAAATCCTTGAAATAATCAGATATTTCTCTTCTCCTTGTTCTGTTTCTATATGAGATAAACAATATTGACAGCACAGTAGCCATCGAACTCTATTGTGCTATCACAAACCTTTTGAACAGGATATTATGAATAGATTCCTATTACCACTCTCAGTCCATGAGTTTGCAATTAATAAAAAGAGGAAAGAGTTTTACCGTGATAAAAAAAAGATTTGAACCTTTTGTCACGAGACTACTGACATGCCCACACGACATTACTGGGAGATTATCATTATTTGGTTGTCTTGTCTAGAAGACAAATGCAATGTATCAAGTCAGTTCACATATGATCTGAGACATTATTACAATTGGCATCTGAGTACTGAGATCGGAGACACAATTAGGAACATACACATTTATTTTTAAGAAGAGATGCCCTAGGTCAGATTTTGATGAAAACTAATAAGACTTAATGTGGAACACTACTTTGCCTGTAGGTCTTAGGACATTGTTTTACAATAAAATCAATGTAAAGTCTTTGAGTAGCAATGCTCATTTTAGATAAAAGAAAAAAACAAGAAAAGGGAAATATACCAAAGCATTTTTATCTATTCAGATAGGATTTAACACCAGCTTCATTTTTCTAATTACTTCATTTATATTAATTAGGCTTAAAGTAATAAATAAACAAAGTAAAAGCAATTACTACTAATTAATACAACCCTATTAACTGATAAAAGAAGAAAAGAAGAAAACAGGTCTAAATAGCCTTTGCATCAAAAAGATGACAAATGTAGTACACTTAAAACTTGTTCTTTTAAAAAAAAGTACAAGAACCTGCTTAAAGAAACTTTATTATTTAACTCAATAATGAATGTAACACAGGCATCAAACAAGAAGAACAATATAGGATTTACATATTCAGTAATCAAAATAAATGTATAATAGTTATAGGAGACATTTACTCAATTGTATTGAAATATTTCAGGAATAGAAGCTGGTATGGCATCCATTACTCTATCCATCAAATAAGATTTTTTTAAAAAATGATTTTAAATGCTAGTGAAGCAGTGGCACCATCTAGGTATAAAATTGTGAATGCAGTGAGCTTCTTGGTGATGAATGGTGAACAAAGATGTCTCTGAATGAGCAGAGATGACATGCATGGCTAAGATTGGTAAGTAGGTTGGTTCTATAGAACCTCTCTGAATAAAGAGAAAGTGACAGATCACCTACTTGTACTCTGGACAACTGCTCCTCACAAGTAGATTACAAGATAGCAGTTTTCTATAGATTTGAGTGCCAAAAGACAAAAGGAACCATCATGCCCTTAATTGCTTTAAAGCCTTTTAAAGGACACCAAACTCATTCACTGACTTTGTAATTACTTTTGGAAAATACCTGTTTACATGAAGACATTAGAGATCTTCAAAGCAACAAATTTGAAAAGCCACCTGGTGAATTTAGTTTCATTGTTAAATAAAAGAAAAAATAATTATATGGTTAAGAACTTAAAAAAAGAAATAAATGGCAAAATTTTAAGAATTTCTTAAAAATTTAAGAATTTAAGAACCTCGTGAATAGCCGGGTTGACCAGCATTGTTCCTATTGCCTCTCTGTTCTGAGCACCGTTGGATTTGGGGGAAGGGAGTAATTTCTCCTCCTTATCTGTGCTGGCCACTAGTGGCTGTGTTTATTCCCTGCCTGAAGCCTCAAGGCTATGTTACTGCAGCTGTGATTCTCAATGCCCGAGTTCAGCCAGCTGTCCATCTGGTTGTTCCAGCTGCAGTTGTTCAATCAAGATGGAGCCTGCTGCTTCCTGATCTGCAACTCCAACAGCCTCCGGGCTTACTGCCCTGTCTCTCCTGGAGGTGCCAGCAATGGCTCCTCCTCCTCCTCTGAACTAGCATCTGGACAGAAGACCGGAAGCACATCCAGAGGTTCACCCAACACAATTACAGGAAAGTTACTTTATTGTTATAAGATTTAATAACAGAATCATGGAAACCTGCTAGAGTTTTCTTCCCCTTTTATACCAAGTAGAGTTAAAGCAAGATTACTTTGAGTTTTTCCTCTCATTCCTTCCCCTTTCCCAAAACAGTTCTTGAAATTTTTCATCAAGGTTATCTCCATATTCCTCTAAACACCTATTTTCTTTTTGGATCAGCATGATGACCTCAATTGCATACAAATTGTAGGGCCGTGTGGATTTTTGTACAGGCATATTCCCTCATCAAGCAACTCATTGTAACAAAATAGTGAAATGGTACCTGTTTCTAGAAATGGAACAGTTGAATTGGAAAATAAGCAGAAGATCCCCACCATCAAAGAAGACAAACACATATCTACAATTAACTTGAGGAAAGCAGTTCCAAACGCAGGGCAAAGTAGTTCATCAGGGCAGATCAAATCGAATCTACATAGGCCTAAAAGATTATACTTCCAGTAAAAGGGCATACTCCAATTTATTTTACACACATTTACATAATATCTATTAAACTTTTTATAACTTAACCAAGGGATAGTTTATCAAGCTTAAAGACAAGCTGAAGGTAAGCTGAAGCTGATGAAGTTTTTCATTTTTTTCTCCAACAACCAGTCATTGACTCATCTTTTTACCTGGGCTGGTAGGAAAAACAACCTAATTCTTCACCATATGCTGCAATTCAGATTCAAATTATTTTCCTCCTAGAATTACTGTTATTGAAATAGAAAAATATTATATAGGATACTTTTATAATAGTTTGGTGCTTCTTCTTCTGTAGCTACAGCTACAGCATGATGGGGAACAGAATAGATTTTAAGAGAAAACTTGTAGCCCATTTACAACTCGCAATATTCATCATAAATATATAACACTAGTTTGGACAACTAGATAATGTATTTGAGAACATTTGGATGATTGCTTTTCTCTTGAATTAGATTGTCCCATTTCTTGCATTATAAACACAGTCCTATATTTCACACACAATATCTTTTGTTAGGCTTTCAGGCAATAAGTTGTTTTTTTTAAAAAAAATAAAACCACCTAACTACTTGAGCTTTACAGCTGTTCAGAACAGTTGGACATTTGACTGAAGATCATAATTGTATTCTTAGTTACTGAAAAATATTATTTAAATACATGTTGGACTTATAAGCTTGATCAAATTGGCTTTGATTCAGTTCAAGAAACCTCTTTATATATGAAGGTGCTATGAAAAAGTAATACTATTTGAATTCTACAAAGTATGTTGCATCATCTTGTGATATCAACTGGCACTTGTGCAGAATCTTTTTGCAGATACTAAAATTGCCGGAGACAGAGACAAAATCAAGCAAAGAACTGGCACTTAACTCTAGGGACAAGGGGGAGTCCCATTACTTTGATGTTTCCCCAAAAATAAGACCCTGTCTTATATTTTTTTGAACCCTGAAATAAGCGCTTGGCCTTATTACCATGTGCTCAAAGGCCCAATTGGTCTTATTATCAGGAGATGTCTTATTTTGGGGGAAACAGGGTAGGTTAATGCAAGCCTTCATCAAAATGAAATATCTACTTGAAAATCTATGAAACTCTGATGAAGGTATCTATGAAAGATTATCCAAGGTTACTGAATTGTTTTATGGGCTAGGTCTGGCATCAGAATTGCCAAAATAATCCAATCAAGGTTCAGTTCTTTGTAGTATCCTATATACTTATAACTTAACAGATATACTCTAGGATAAGCTATCCTAAATATCTTCCTCTTTCCACTATTCCACTCTAGACTATGGTGTGTCTTGTTTCATTTCCTTCCTTGGAATATGGTCTTCCTTCATACATCTCCTTGTAGACACATTCTAACACAGCAACTGATATGGAGTGATAAAGTTGAATAAAATACTTCAAATAAATCTGCATTTGTAGAACTATTAATGATTTCTGAAGAATAGGAAAAACAAAAGAAACCTTAAAAGAATGTAATCTCAAAGCGAAAATGCTCAGAAAAAAAGATTTTTGAATTAAATTACCTCATGCTATAACGCCTGATCCATAGAACAGTCCTGCCTGAAGTTACAAAGGTGATGGTTTCCAGCAGCCCAAAAAATTCTAAGTAGTAAAAATACTACTTAATTCTGGATCCAACTGTGTGGCCCATAACTAGTTTATAATAACATGACAGCAACTTGCTGACTTCCCCCCTGAAAATAAAAAGCCAGCTGAACAGCATGCTGTTTAACAGATGTGTTGTATACTTCTATGTATTTTCAACAAAACACAGGAGTTTTATCATTTTTTTTTCTATCCTCATTGGACAAAATTTAAAATAATTACTAAATGTGATGCCTTGCTTTGTTTTTACACTTGAATCAGAAGTGTCAGTTCCAGAACTCTGCAATATTTGTCACCATGAATACTACTTAACTGCAGCACTACCCAAAGGAACTCTGCACAGTCGCCTGTGAATACAACTGGAGGGACTTAATTAATCTTCCTGTCACTTCCATGATGCTTTTCATTAGTTTGGCTTTTATCTGATTAACTGGCCCTTTCTCTGTTTGAAATAGCTTTCCAGAATCTGTTTCAGAAGCACTTCCAAAAAGTAAACAAAGATTCACCTTTGACGCAAAGAGTCTTTGCAAGTTTTAGTCTTTGCAGATTTTATCAATTCAATATTAGTTCACATATAGGCTTAAAAATATTTGAGGCTTCAGCAAGAGACTGGAGAACTTTTAAAGTGACAAATATTGAAAGATGCAAGGAATTTTTATTATTTATTTTGACCTGGGTGCATTCCTTTCCACCTAACTATATGTTACATATTTGTTATAGATAAAGTAGTGGCCTCATTACTCTCTGCAAAAGATTATCAAAATTTATAAAAACAAAATGAATTTATCTACCCTGAAGAAAAAAAATATCTAAAATTCACATTGAAGTAATATCATGTCAGTTTGTATAATAAGACTCCTGTTTTGAGGATGAAGGTACCAGCACAGATCTGCTGTTAGACCCCCCTGCAATTTGCATACCAAGCAATTAGATCAACAGATGATGCTGTTAATATGGCTCTGCACTATATCCTACAACATATTGAATCTCCAAAGACGTACACAAGGGTTCTCTTTGTAGACTTTAGTTCAGCATTCAACACCATCATTACAGACATTGTTCTAACTAAGCTAAACCAACTAGTAGTACCTGAACACACTTGTAAATGGATCATAAGCTCTCTCCACTTCTCTTCTGTTTAAACACCAATGACTGCATCTGTTAAACTACTGAAGTTTGCAGATGATACAACAGTGATCGGTCTCATTCGAGATGATGATGAATCCGCATACAGACGGGAGGTTGAACAACTAGCCTTGTGATGTGACTGGAACAATCTGGAAATGAACACACTCAAAACCATAGAAATGGTGGTGGACTTTAGGAGAAATCCTCCCATACTACCACCACTTACAATACTAGACAATAGATTATCAACAGTAGAGACCTTCAGATTTCTAGGTTCTACCATATATCACAACCTAAAATGGACACCCAACATCAAAATGTCATCAAAAAAGCACAACAAAGAATGTTCTTTCTGCGCCAACTCAGAAAGCTCAAATTGCTCAAAGAGCTGCTGATACAGTTCTACAGAGGAATTATTGAGTCTGTCATCTGCACCTCTATAACTGTCTTGTTTGGTTCTGCAACCCAACAAGACAGACTCAGACTTCAGAGGATAATTAGAACTGCAGAAAAAACAATTGCTACCAGCCTGCCTTCATTGAGGACCTGTATACTGCACAAGTCAAAAAGACGGCTGTGAAAATATTTACAGATCCCTCGCATCCTGGACATAAACTGTTTCAACTCCTACCCTCAAAATGACACTATAGAGCAGTGCACACCAGAACAACTAGACACAAGAACAGTTTTTTCCATCACTCTGCTAAACAAATAATTCCCTCAACACTGTCAAACAATTTACTAAGTCTGCAATGCTATTAATCTTCTCATCATTCTTATCACCCATCTCCTCTCACTTATGACTGTATGACTGTAACCTTGTTGCTGGTATCCCTAAGATTTATATTGACTGTTTCCCTATGACTATCATTAAGTGTTGTACCTTATGATTCTTGACAAATATATCTTTTCTTTTATGTATTCCGAGAACGTATGCACCAAGACAAATTGTTTGTGTGTCCAATCACACTTGGCCAATAAAGAATTCTATTCTATTCTATTCTATTCAAAAAATGGTTGTCCAAATTTGAATTGAGTTGTTAGAATTGTTTCCATTTTTAGTAGTGTATAAGAATTGGCATAAGGAAAAGAAAAAAAGTGTAAAATGTTGCCTGCTTTGTCAACCATAGTTAATATTCTAATAACATATATCGGGAAAAGATTTATTATCAATTATAAAATGCATAGAGATGTCCTTGCACATAAGTAAAATGAGATAGAGAAAAATCTGATGACTTCATGTTTTTGTATGAGCAAGTAAGCAAGGCAGTCATATCATTTGTCTCCTAATTTTATTTACATGGCAATAATATTATCAGTATATATTTTGATAATATATAATATATACCTGTATTATTTTACAAGAGGCAAGTATTTGGTACTCTGTCAAATATGACCTTCATTGTAGCTTATAGCATCAGAGGGCTTCAAAATCATTAATGGATTTTAAGTTTTCCCATGTTCCTTTAAGGCAGGGAAACATTATCTCTGTAGGACAGATCACTGGCCAATACATATTACACATTAAAAACAGTGGTAGGTAGGTTGTGCTATCATTTAACTCTCCCAAGTGCTTTGTAAGTGCTTGCACATAGAAAAATATGATATTTCATCACTATAAACTTCAGAAGTATGAATTATTGCTGCTAATGTTACTTAGGTTATTTATGCCATGTGAAGTGTCATTTGTAAAATAGATAAGCTGTTTGATATGTGCAGATTTTATAGTCACATTTCAAAGTGATCAAAACTGTAATCTTATATCTAGTCTTCTGGAAACAAATATCTCCAAATTGATTATAAGTAGACATGCATAGGACTGTTAACCTCTGCAAACAGCTGTTTGGGTATAAAGATAGGCTTCTGTTTTAAGTCAGGCTTTCATCTAGATATGTTGGATTAGAATTGCCATCATTCTGAACCACTTTGAACAATGCTTATTTGGAATATAATTATGAAAGGCACACTAGTTGGAGGACATTGCCTTATGATCACGCCAAACAGATCATTCTCTAAATGCCTGAATCATCTGAATTGCAGATTGTGACTAAACAGAAAAGTCCTTCAGTGGTGACAACCCAGCCACAAAATGTTCTCCTGTTTTTATGTCACTTCCAAGACTAGGCAAAAATTATTCTTATTTTACCAGTGTTTTAGTATTCAGAATGTTCATATCGCTTGGTGATTGTTTTAATTCTATTGTTTCTTTAACACTATATTTTGTATTATATGATTTCATATTCTTGTAATGTCTTAGTTTTATTTTAAGGTTTATAAAATTTTATTTAAGCTGTTCTGAGCAGCTGTTAAAAGATTTTCATCAAAATGGAAAATCCTATGTGAAATTAGTTTACTTAATGAAATCTCATGCATTCTTATTTATAAGTAAACCCAGTGAGTTTAGCAGGGCTATATTATAAGCAGTAATAGAATTGCAATCTTGTACATTATTGTTTGGTTACATTTTACCTTTATTGGAAAAGCAATATTCAAACCTAGAAAGTAAAAATTGACTTTTTAAAAGTGTATACGTTTGTGTCTTCTTTCCACCGTAAAAATAGTTGGAAGTAGTAGTAGTAGTAGTAGTAGTAGAGCAGGCGTGGGTTCTACTTACCTTTACTACTGGTTCGCAGCAGATCACCCATGATGACATCGGGGCAGGTGGGCAGAGCTTCCTGCTGGTTTTACTACCGGTTTGATAGAACTGGACAGAACCGGGAGCAACCCATCACTGTAGTAGAGGTAGTGATGATGGCTCTTTCATACCTTCCCCAAAGTCAAATCTAACTTTCTTTATACTTCCTTCCACATCAGAAGGCAATGGGTACAGTCTTACTTCCCCTTCCTCATTTGCTCAATGGAATAAAGAGCTTACAAAGGTTAATGGA
The DNA here is from genome assembly GCA_032468215.1 of Stegonotus admiraltiensis. NCBI lineage: Eukaryota > Metazoa > Chordata > Lepidosauria > Squamata > Colubridae > Stegonotus > Stegonotus admiraltiensis. The sequence goes on along the minus strand of JANHZT010008389.1, from coordinate 15,641 downwards.
CAAATCTTGCATAGAAGAGTCTGATGGAGCTGAAAATGCTGTGTTCTATTGTATGGCAACTGGCACTCGAGAAATCTAATATGACAGGAAACAGCTTCTTTCTCCTGGGACTTATTGTCTATTTATAGTGGTAACAGACAACATGGACAGAACTTATGTGGAAACTTCTGATGGAACTATACAATGCGGTATCTGAATATCTCTCAGGGTAACTTTTCCAATGGATAAAATTTTCACCTGCATCTAGAATCCAAGATACATTCCACTTCAGAAGGCAAATGAGAGATTCAATAGGATTAAATGTGTCGCATTGCTAAATTCCATTCCTGTTACAGATCAATCCCAGAACAACCAATTGAGTTTCCATCTTAAGCTTGAATCTTCATTGAAAAGGATTCAAGAAATCAACTTCATTTAGAGTGTCCTGCACAAGAAGCCCCATTAGATTTTCAGTACAAGACAGGATCAATAGGAAGTCAAAGCTTTTTCCTACTTCTTAACTTCTCTACTTTTTTCCTTAAAGGAGTCTGCATGCTATTTGTATATCTCTGCATCAGTGGTGGGTTTCAAAATTTTTTACTACTGGTTCTGTGGGTGTGGCTTGGTGGGTGTGGCTTGGTGGGTGTGGCAGGGGAGGGATAAAATCTCCATTTCCATCCCACCCCAGGGGAAGGATACTGTAAAATCTCCATTCCCTCCCCAATGCAAGGGAAGGTTACTGCAACATCCCCATTTCCTCCTGATCAGCTGGGACTCGGGAGGGAAAAAATAGATGGGGCCAGTCAGAGGTGGCATTTACTGGTTCTCCGAATTACTCAAAATTTCCGCTACCAGTTCTCCAGAACTGGTCAGAACCTGCTGAAACTCACCTCTGCTCTGCATTTATACACCAGACTTTATAAAAATTATTTATCAACAAGCTTTTTTTTCCCCTTCAGGAACAAATTGCTTGTGAATAATATTGATCAACATCTAGAACACAAGTTGCCATTTTCAGGAAATTGTTTGGCTTATTATGGACTACAGTAATAACTCCAATTTCAGTATCTCAATTTAGTGAATTTTGTCCATAAAAGCAGGTTTCTAGCTTAGGAAGTTCAGCAAGTTACTTACTTCCTGAATTATTGTTTTATTATTATTATTTTTAATTTTGATTTATATGCTGCCCTTCTCCGGAGACTCAGGGCAGCTTACAATGCATTAAGCAATAGCCTTCATACTTTTGCATATTTTATACAAAGTCAGCTTATTGCCCCCACAAACTGGGCCCTCATTTTACCTACCTTTGAAAGGATGGAAGGGTCAGTCAACCTTGAGCCTGGTGAGAATTGAACTCGCAGTAATTGCAGGCAGCTGGCTTTACTCAAACAGTACTTTAGCCACTGTGCCACCAAGGGTCTTTTATATTATAATTTATTGCCACCTATTTAAATTATTAACTTTGGGCAATTCACTAATTACCTAAACAATAAATAAAAACTAATACAAATATATAATATAAAACAAAATTAGATAAATATAATTAAGAATAATAATCATTATGTAACTAAGATACTAAAAAGTATCTCATAATGCCAACAGACCTATTGAGATCCACTAATGTCCTATCCTTAATGACTAGAAAAGAGGAGACATACACAGCCTTTGTGACTAATAGAGTTAAGGCCACCTGAATCTCATAGAGAAAACTGTCCCAAAGGGCAGGCACCACAACATAGAGGGCAAGATAACATTTGGTTTACAAAGGAGACCAAGAGTCTACATGCCTTGCTGGATCTGATAATACAGGCTGGAACCACTGGGAATAGGTGGTCCCACAAAAAATCTGGCTCTGTGCTTTCAGGACTTTAAAGGTGATAAGCAGTACTTTGAGTTGCCCCTGGAATATTGGGTTCCAGTAAGATTGTTCAACAATGGTATCTAATGATAAACCTCAACGGACCCAATATTGCATGTGTCACTGCATTATGGACTAGTTGAAGTTTCCAAATCCATTTTAAAGATATCACTATGAATATATTACAATAATCCAATCAGGGAATGACTAAGGCATGAATGATCATGATCAGAGTCCTCTAGAATCTCATGTACAAGGTGAATTTGTGCAAAGTCACAGTTACCACCTTCTCTTTGAACAGGAACCATGAGTTCAAGAAGATTTTTTTTTCTTCTTGTCATTACCTAATAATATTTTGTCCAATTCTTGTTTCCCATGATATATCCCTTCACTCTCCTGGTCTTTCTTCCAC
>JANHZT010008388.1:204234-219288 GCA_032468215.1 Stegonotus admiraltiensis | reverse complement strand
TTAAAAAGCCTCTGCCAATCAGGCAACTCAGCTTGGATCGTCAGAGGCATTTAAAAGAAAAAAAGCCTCTGATGATCGCGTGGCTCAGCTGGGCACAGGGTGGGGGGCAAGGATTTTTGCTACCGGTTCTCCGAACCACCCGCCTCCATCGCTATGGATCAGGCGATCCGGTCCAAACCAGGAGCATTTCACCCCTGGAACAAGCCATTTCTATAAAAATTTATCAGTCTAGTCAGTAAAACCCGAAGTCAGAATTTTATTCTTCTCCACATCAAGCATGAAGTTCAGAAGTGGTTTCCATATGGAAACAAAAGTACTTATATTCTTTTCTTTAATCAAAGTGGTCAGTTTTGCCATTTCAGCCAACTCTATCACCTTCTGCATCAGAGCTATCTCTTCTTAAAGGTCAGAATCCACTTTCCAAAAGCTGCAGAGCCAACCTTAGCTTGAACACCAAAATAAATCATGTTTCTTACTATAGGAATAAGCTATAATATGTTTTTGTACACACAGTCCCATTCCTTTTCATTGGGTCATTACTATCCGCCAATAGTACAAGATGCTCTTTACTTTCTAGTTAGGGAAGAGAGTATACATCACAGTCCACATTTCACATTAAGCAGATTGGTTTAAAATTAGAAGCAAAACTTTCTGATTTTGTGAGAAAGGAAAGAAGTTGCTCGCAAAGCTTGTTGCCGATACTTAATCAGCAGAATATTAGAATAGCTCCTAAAATGGAATAGATCCAAAGAGATGTGCAGTTTTTGCTTTTTGATGAAATGAAAGGAGATCATAGTATTGGGAAAGGCCTATCAGGTATAGAAGAAGCTTTTCCTGATGTCAGCAATATGTGATAACTTGGATTCTTCTCAGCTCTTGGCAGAGTTGCTATTGTGCATGTTTCCAAGCAGACAGGCGTCTGTCTTGGCTGGGAGAAACGAAAATGTCTGATGACTTTGAAGTCTGTTTCCTAGGTTTCCCTATCCCTTTGTAGAATCAACAGTTTTTACATTTCTCATTTCAGTTTTTCTATGTGAGCTACGTTTTTTAAAAAGAAGCTTCTATGTGGGCATGTTTTGCATTTGGCACCTAACAGATAAATATCGTATGTTGAAGAATGAGACTTTTTGGCAAGCAGAAAACTCTGCAATTGTTTTCTAACATATATGTGGTAGATGTTAAGCAATCTTGTCCCTGTGCTGTTGTTTGTGTACTCAAGATGGTTGGGAGAAATATGTGTGCCTTGCTTGTGTTCTTCTTTAATAGGCTTCATTCAAACAGCTAAGAGCAAGGCAAAAGTAATATCACAAAATAGCAAATCATTGCAAAATGGGAATGTTGGAATCCATGAATAGTTGTAACTAATGCATTTGCCTCTGCACAGAAGCTGAAAAAATAGTGGAACATCTTCTGGTAGTTAGCTGCTGCAAGAAGTTCACACAGACTGATCACAAACAACGGCAAAACAAAGTAGCAACAAAGGTGCATTGGAATATCTGCAAGAAATACCATTTGCCTGCAAGCAAAAATTAGTGAGACCACAAGTAATTGAAAATGAAGAAGCTAAAGTACTTTGGAACTTTACAGTTCAGACTAATATCTGCCACTTAACACTGCAGAATTAACAGTTGTTGATAAGAAAGCTGGGGGGAAAAAGTCTGGATAGTGGATGTTGCAGTACCTAGAGATAGCGGAATAAAAGAGAGAATGACAATGGAGAGAATTACAAAATACAAAGACCTGCAAATAGAAATGGAACAACCTTTAACATCATCAAACAAGAACATTCCCCTATCTTGGATTCTTTGCAAGAGCTTGATAGGCAGGCAAAAACGGCAAACCCAGTCTAAACATATTGCCACTATCAATATTAATAGCAATTGTAATAGCAGTTTCATGAGCCATGGTGGTGCAGTATGGTGGTTAGAATGCAGTACTGCAGGCTACTTCTGCTGACTGTTGGCAGTTCAATTCTCACTTGCCCAAGGTTGATTTAGCCTTCCATCCTTACGAGGTCGTGGTAAAATGAGGACCCAGCTTGTTGGGAGCAATAGGCTGACTCTGTAGAAAGCGCTATAAAGCACTATGTAACGCTTAGAGAGCACTATAAAGCACTATGTAGTGGTGTACAAGTCTAATGCTATTGCTAATCATAAGCCCTATCTCTCTCTGAATGTTTCTTCTACCTTGTTGGAGATCAGATAGGTATTTGCTGTATGAAGAATATTACTTTTCTCTCTCTAAAAACACCTCCTTATCACTGAATATATTTGCTAAATTGATGAAAGATACTGGACAACTAATAAATGCCAGGTCATTAATTTTTTAATGTTTAAGTGTATACTGCTTGGATATATTACAGCCTTAGGTGAGCAAGGTATATAAGTCATAGTTTTAAAATTATCATTTTAACTTAAAAAAATGATTTTGAAAAATACGAGTATCTGGATAGTCAAAAATAGAGGTTGACCATATAAAGATTAAGCCGCAGAAATTAGCACTATTTTCAGAGGTGAACAATTCTCCAGTGAGCATGGGAACATTATAGATTTATATTTATTGATTACCTTTTTGTAGCCTGTGTTGCAATGAAGTCAAAATAAGTGAAGACTTTGATTTTTAAAAACCAGATCCAGTTGTTCTAGAAATGTTTTTCCTGCCTATACACATCAAAGAACCAAGTAGATCTCATTTACTGTAATGTAGTTAATTCCATTATTAATAGTCAGATAATTGAGGCTAGTTTATCATTTGAATGGGTAGGGTTTCTTAAATTGTAAATGCTTCCATTCCTTTCTGTTATCGAATCGTAACCTCTGTTAATTGTCCTAAAGGTTAATTGTCATAAAATGGAGGTACATGTTTAAAACACAGTTAAATATTTTATCCACCAATTAAATCCACTGCATGCTCTTTGTAATTAATCCATATATCTAAATAAGATAATTTTTGTTAATTATGAACATCTAGTTGGTCTAGATTTAGGTACATGTATACATTTTGTGAAAGTTTGGTGTGTTTTTCTCTCCAGATATTTAACAAAGTTTAGTAAACTGTGTTTATATTTGCTTAAAGTCTGTCTAAATGGGATATGCTCCAGTCATAATTTAAATGTTTGGGATGTACTATTAGATCTTAAAAAACATGTGAGAAACATTTGTGTGTATATGTAACATAGCTTACAGAATATGATCTCAATAGTATAAATTATGTTCTCAGTTTCTCAGGTTCCTTTAAGATATGTGAAGTAGTGGGGATAGATGCTTCAAGGTATAAGCATTTCTTGACAGGATCCAGTATTTAGTAAAGAATCCAGTGTGGAGTACAGTTTTTACCAAACAAAGCTTTTTATTATTTTTCCTAAAGGCAAATAATAAGCAATTTTAGTCAAACTAAACATTTACTTTTTAGAAAAGCAAAATACCAGATCATGTCAAGGGAGATGCCAAATAGGACATGTGATAATTATACACTGAAATGAAATTACCCAAATCTAGTTCACACGTCCTAGAAGAAATCAACTCCGACTGTCCTTTGGAAGGACAGATACTGAATATTTTGGCCACCAAATGAGAAGAAAGGACTCATTGACCCTGATGTTGGGGAAAACTGAAGGCAAAAGGAAAAGGAGACAACAGAGGGTGAGAAGTGAGATAGTTAGATAGTTTCATAGACACAGTGAGTATGAGTTTGGGTAGATTCAGGGAGACAGTGGAGGATGGAGGGAGGGGCTCGTACACTATGGTCCATGGAGTTGCAAAGAGTTGGATAAGACAACAAACCTTCACACACTGGGTGGACTTTGCCTTCTATTTATATGTTCCATTTTAGCCCTTGAATAGACATAAATAACTTTGAATACTTTGCATGGATATTAGGTAGGATACACCTTTATCCTGAGATGCCAGAATGCCTGCAAAAATGTTGCAAAGCACCCCATTAGGTACTCCTTATAAGAAAATGGTTCCTCACCAAGATGGGACAATAATCCTTCAGACATCAGATTTTACAATGAAATAAAGTTCTGGTTTTGATCCTGGATCTAATCCTTGGTCCTGTATAATGTGTGCTGTTAATTATTATTTATAATATTTTAAAAAAAAAACATAGTCCAATTGCTGTCTTGGGCTGCCTATTATGGTCTGTCTGTCATTTTGTTGATCAGTGAGATCTTTAAGCAGTAGCTGAGAAGGGACATTTGCAAACATAGAGATTTTAGAGGTTGATTTGACAAGCATGCTTGCTTTATAGTTTGTCCTGAATTTCTGAATTTCAATATATGTTACAGGTTGTGTAGTATTATGTTCTACATAATATCCAGATTCCTATGTGACTATATATGCCCAGCATATCATAAATACTGCTGGTATTCCCACCTAATGCATTTGATGTTCCCATTGGGAAAAGCTAAGCAGAATTAATTCCAAATGTCTTTTTTGATTTATAGATATGGTAGCCAATGCGTCAGGCCCTTTGCTAGTGGAAATTGCAAAGGCTCCCGGCTCTGCCCTAGGAATCACATTATCAATGAACACCCATCGGAATAAACAAGTCATAATCATTGAGAAGATCAAGCCAGCTAGTGTGGGAGACAGGTAGGAGGCTGAACTGTGATTAAATGTTCTCCCAGATATGTTTGGTTTAATATTTATTACTGTTTAAAATGTTTTTCCTCTGGTGAGATCTGGGGAAGCTTGAGAAAAAAACAGCACTGTATACGTGCTACACTGCACAAACTACATTTCTTACATAAGGGAAAAACTTTGTGTGTTTGATTTCTACCCTATCTTTATTTTTGGTCGACTCAAGGTGACATGTATAGTTAATGCTCCTGCCTCCTATTTTCCCCATAACAACAACCCTGTGAAGTAGGTTGGGCTGAGAGAGAGCTACTGGCCCAAAGTCTCCCAGCTGGCTTTCATGTCTGTATCGGTAAAAACCTCAGGGTTATAATGCAGTGCTTTAAGGAACTGAATTTATCTTGGGCACATCTGAGGGAAGGTTATCCCTTCCATACCAAATATTTCAGGCTATTTTCAAGAGTGGAAACCATCTTTATAAGTACTGTGAAACATCTAAAAAAAAAAGAAAACCCCTGATAATATTATTGGAAATGAAGTATATCTGTTGTTCAATGTTAACTAAAGTTGGCTTCTCAGAAATAAATTAACCCTGTTAAACTTGCAAAATGATGTTGGACTTTTTAATATGAACACTTACAAGATTAATTAGTTTTCCAAAATCATATCTATTGCAACAAAAGGTAACTGCATACCTTTTATGGCAAGACATGTTACTGCAAAAGAAAAGAAAAGAAAAGAAAAGAAAAGAAAAGAAAAGAAAAGAAAAGAAAAGAAAAGAAATATAAAATCAATGAAACTGAAGGAATTAGATAAGTCAAGAAAAAATTGCTAAATCTAGTTTACATTTCACTGTTCCTCCTTTTCTAGTATTGCGAACCATTCTTGTTCTCGGCATGTTATACGGGGCTCTTTGTTCTTTAAACTATCATTTTTATTTTTCTCAGGATGTCATCTACTTCATCCAACCACAGGCATCCTTTGTTTTCCCCTTCCTTTTGACCTACTCATTTCATAAAAGTATATCACAATTTAGATGGCATTCATTCTGTCTATATAACCAATCATGACATACTTATTTTGTATTTATCACTCCATTTGTACTCAATTCATTTCTCAACCTTCAATTTTTGACGTTATCTTTTGTTAAACATGCTTCTTAATTGAATCTCTCTGTCCCCATTTGTTCTGTTTCTCCTGATAGCTCTTATTTTCATATAACAAATGGGTAAAGGCATACTCCTATTTAAAACCATTTGTGTTTTGTCTTTCAACCAAGGTTCTCTCTCTGCAACAAGCCTGCTATTCATTCATTTTCTACCAACATTTTCTACATTTTTCTATCCATTTTCCCTTCTGCTTCAACATCCTCCTGAAGCATCAAATCCAACCCTTTGCTTTTTTCTTCTTTTTTTCTTCTTTGTTATTTGTATGCAATTTGCAGTTATTCACTCAGTTTTCCCTTTCAGGCAACTACTTTTATATTGAAAATGTTCAGATCCATATTCCTTACTGTATCATACGGTCTCTGACATTCACTGTAAGAGTTCTCGTGTTCTTAGCCAACCATATGTCATTATCTGTACAGAAATTTACACGCACATATAGCAATCAACTAATACTGGAAATGTCACTATGAGCATTCTTTATGCTGTTATTATAAATACACTAAGGGGAATTGACACCTCCTTGCCTTTCTATTGTCATGCACAGTTTACATCCTTGTTTTATTTTGCCATTATGCACAATTTATATTCTACACATGCTCTAGTGCATTCAACAACCAACTAACATTCAATACAGGGTACTGCTATGAATATTAGTGTTTAATTATTACTGCTATTATTTTTCAAAATTAATTATACCCAGACAACGCACTGCTCATGTAGATATTGAGTTTTTTATGTATTTTAAAGAAAAATGTATAAATAAAATATATAACATTCAATACAAGGTATCCCATTCATCCAAAATATTCCATAATTTTACGTCATATTCCATATATCACCAAAAAATTAATAAACGTCCTTTTTTACATTCGTGCCATTCTACAGTGACTTGCTGAAGAGCAAAACTTTGGTCCGTACAGGACCTGTTTGGCAATGCTGCACTGCTTTTCTGAAGTTGTATTCATCGTCATGTTTCAACTAGAATTCGGCCAAACACTTCAACAGGCACACTTAATAAACTGATTTTCCTGTAGTTTTATATCAGCTGTTGCTACTTTCCCCTTTGTCTAAGGAAATATATACTACATTCTTCCAAATGTCATACTCAAATATAGTTTTCACAAACAGGTTAAACTCTTTTATTAGAAATGATGGCAAATGGCAAAGAACAAAATGAAATCAGTACAAGCCTGGGGTAATTTCCCCCCCCCCTTAGATTCTTACAATAAAGATACATTTCAGATTCCATTTGACCATATGAAAATATTCTCTTTAGTTTTTAGGGAAGGGTTACCTGTAGTTCAGTTAACCTGACTGATGTTCTTTCATGATAAAACCTCTGTTCTTTCATGGTTTTTTTCAACCAGGAAACTTCAAAGCTGGATTTCTGGCTTTTTAAAAAAATAAGGTTTTCAGCTGAATCTGGGCAAAGAACATGGCAAAGAATATGTATGATGCAAAGTCATCAACTTTTGTGTGACTTTGATGGATTTTGAATTGCTCTACTTTTAACCACAGGTGACTGCAATATATGCCTGTGGTTGTGTGTTTCTCTGGCAGATGTGGGGCTCTGCATGTAGGTGATCATATCCTTTCCATTGACGGGACTAGCACAGAGCATTGCTCCTTGTTGGAGGCCACCCAGCTGTTAGCAGCCACATCAGAAACTGTTAAGCTAGAGATACTCCCTGCTCACTACAGTAGACTTCCCCTCAAGCCTCTGGACACAGGTATGTGCCATGAATGAGCATAACGTATGAAATGCATCTGTTTCTTTGGGGCATGTGTATTTCTAGGGGGAAATACCCATCACCATCCTGATTACACAGAAATGTGAGATGAGGTAAAGTTTTTTGGGGGGGAAACAAAAAACAAAAGTAAGACCATCTGGGAGGAGACAGGAACCTGGCCTTTTATTGATTCTTGTGGATTGGTGTGATTAATTTTCTACTTGGGGAAATTAGTGTCTTCTAGAGTCAAGCAACCATCACTGTGTCAAACTAATAGCAATGAACAGAGGATTTATAATACTTCGGTGATGGACTGAGTGATGTTATGAAAGCACTGTAAATCACTAGAGAAGGAATAGCCAATGCCATTCCTGTCATGGACCAAGCTGATGAATAGATCAAATTCTAGTTAATCATTTTAATTGTTCAATTTTATAAAAAAAAAATGGTTTGGGTAAAAAGTGCCTCAAATAAACACTGAGGTGACGATGGGACTTTTCATGTATTTGTTACAAGGTATATGTCCAGCTTCTAAAAACAACGTATGCTGTTGGTTTCATAGCTGTATGCCTATTCACATGCACATTTATGTGAATGTAATTAATTGATGAACAGTAATATGATTAATATTAGTGATTTTCTTAATTGTGTCCCTATCCTCAGTCGTAGTTTATTGGCTGCATTTGAAAAAGTCTTGGGATCAAGATGCAAACTTCTCTGTTGTATTTGTTTGTTTAGCTTCCATGCCACTTCAGCCATTAAAACTCTAAAATAGCCTATGGCAATATATAAATAGTGTCAACACACTAGTCATAAAAACAATCATCATTCAGCATCAATGCATAAAACGATGACTATAACAATTCATAATCCTCTAAACATAATTAAACACAGATTTACATTCTGTAAATCATCAGAATGTCTTCCTCTCAAGTACCTCCTAAATAACAAGGTTTTTTTTTAAATGAGCTAGTAAGCCAAGCTTGTCAGTATTTTTAACATTCTAACCTTCGAATGTATAGAGGAAAGAGTGGTTTTCTAGATGCTTGTATTACAATGATCCATAATGCTTCACAAAAATAACTTTTTGCAAAGCAAATTTGGAGGGAAATTTTCAAGTATTTTTTTTTAAACTCACTTTCTCATTCCTTTTATTTTTTTAACACTACACATTCTTTCTGAAGTAGTGAAACACTTCATGAGAATTAGCTTGATGTTGTTTAGAGGGAATGTTTGCAGACTTTTGGAAAATGATTTTGTACAAGTTGTTCTGAATACAACCAGGAAATGTGACTAGGTTCTCTGGCAGATGTTTCAGCCTGGGTTGTATTTTCCAGCCTTGCTTTACAACTGGTGCTTGCAAAGGCTGTGTCTCTTCTAGTCATGAGTTTAACTCCAGCTCTTTAAATTTTGCACACTCTAATAACCATCCTTCATGGATGAGATACTCTCTATAAATTGAATGTTCAAGTACAGTTTATGGAGTACCAATATTGTGAAGGACTAGCTCTCTGACAAGGGACACTGCTGTGACAAGTAGTTATACTACACTCCTTTGACCTAAAAAAGTAATTCCCACGGGTAATATCAGGAGCTTCTGTTCCCACTTTTGTAGGCTATCCATTGTACTTATTAAACCTCGTGGGGCAATGTGAGTAAGCTCTTTGCAACTGGATTCTCTACTGTCCAATTTCTAGAATTATCATGAAGTATTACAAGCTATGTTCACTGTTTGATCCGCAATAAGAAACAAAAGAGAAATATGTACTCTTTAATTCAGTGGTGCTTACCCTGACTTTATGTAAGCAACAGAAGAGAAATGTGCCTTAAACTATCAAGAGGAAACTTTATTGCAAGTTCACAAAAGAGAAATATATTTCCACAAAGGCGCTATTGAACTCGCCCTTTCACTATCATTATTCCCTGATCCTGTGGTTTTGAAAGTGCAGGAAAAATGAGTCCTGTCAGATTGAAAGTGGAAGACAAATAAGCTATATGAGCCAGTGTGCAAATATCTCAGTATACTTGATGAAGATTTTTTCTCCAAACCGCATCAAGCCAAGCAAAAAAATTACTCAGATATTTTAAGGATTTTCTTTCCCATTTGTATTCATTGTCCATGGGTTGATGCCATCCGTCCCACTTAGTTTAGTTAGCAAAGAAAGATCCTTGTTTACCAAGGGTATACTTTACTGAAAGCTAAAGTGGTTACAAAAGTAGTGAAGCAGAATCTGCCGATTTGGCATGCAAAAGATACAATTAACTTTCCCTTTCACCCTGGCCATCCCCTTGTTACCGGTCAATGTCCAATTAGCTGTCTCCATGTTGTTTGGATAACAAACCCTCTGTTCACACCTTCTCCATCTCCACATTCTTTCGGTTGACCTTGGACTGGATTGGTGCATTCCACCTTTTGGGCCGGCACCGCTTGGTTTCCAAACTCCTCCCTTGTCTTCCCACATTCTGATCTTCTCCCTCCTCCCATGGCTAATGTCCAACTGGCAGGTTGCAATGTGAAGCTAGCAGAATGGCAGCCATGATAGGTGATGATTGTTTTTTATGTGTGCAAATGGGTTTTTAAAATACTTTTAGTGGTGAGCCAACCAATTGGTTTCAGTTGCCTGTAATTTTTGACATTCTCTTTTTGTTACTTTATCTGTCTATTGTTGGCAAAAGTCAAAGTGCAGAAGAGTGAACACCACCACTGCTGGGATCCTTGTGTCAGCTACTGCCACACCCACCATCCAGGACATTGCAAGACACCTACCTGGAATCAGACAACCAGCCAGGACTACTGTAAATGTAATGTAGCCTATGTTTCTACTTTCTTGATCTGGGGAGTCACAATCTGAATTCCCAGCCAACAGTTCTGTCTGAGATATACTCAATCTGTCCAATGCGCTGTTTGTTCTGGACCAGCTTTGTCCTTTCCTATTGCCAAGCCTTCTCTCTCTTTTTCTTCTGAAGACTCAAGATCTTCTGGAAAAAGTGCATATGGTTTTTTTTTACCATTCTCAGTACTCCTTCCAAATCTCTTTCTTGTCCTGTCCTTCCTATTTTGGCAAATTTAGATATGTTTTGTAGGTCAGCAAAGATGCTAAAACCAAGGCTTGAAGATTGTTAATTTAGTAATATTTAGTAAGATACTCTGGGAATGGAAAAAGAAATATCAGCTATTTACTCATCTTGATAAATGTGTTACTAAAACTGGGACACAAAATGACATATTTTCTTTCTTGACTAATAACTGAGAATGGGATTCAATTGATATGAACAATTAGGAGTTCAGATCAAATACTCAGATGGCTTCTTTTTTCTTTTATCTAGCTCTTGTAGCTTCCAACTTTGCATCTCCCACCATGAACACATCAGGGTTGGCCTACCAGAATTCCAATACTCTACCTCGAAGCAATCATCCCATGAGCCCACGGGCCACATTGATGAGAAGAAGACAGAGGAAGAAGGAGCACAAAAGTTCATGTAAGGATCACGGGCTCTTGCAGGATTATTCAGGCTCGTCTTCAAAATTCTTCCCGTTTTTTGAGGAATTAAAGGGAAAGGACATTATGTCCATTTTATCATGATCATGGTGATATGTTCTTGTTAGTTCCCTTTAAATTTTCCTCCAAACTCAAAAACTCTTGCAAGATCCAATCTGGGTCAGTCATCAGGACCAGAGGTTTTGTCTTCTGAGCTTTTGGACTTGTACTGGAGCCCATCGTCGGCACAAGTCCAAAAGCTCAGAAGATAAAACCTCTGGTCCTGGTGACCAACCCAGATTGGACTCTGCAACATTAACCTGGGACACGTATATTCGCCTTCATTCACCAGAACTCTTCCTTCTCATCTAGACTTTTTGTCATGCTTTCCTCTAGCTACATATGAAGAGAGGTAGAGGAGCGATGGTGCCGGCGGACGCATATCTCCTTATCTGAGGGGCAGCCCTTCTCTCCAAAGAGCTTTGTTAAGATTGATGGTGGTTTGCTTGAGCAGACTGTCTCCCTCATAAAATGGTTTCTAAGTTTCTCTTTGGAAAATGAAGTGTCCAGTGTTTCCTTAAAGTGCTAACTTGGTTGTGTCCCTCTCTTGTTTCAGTATCATTAGCTTCCAGCACTGTGGGTCCTGGTGGGCAGATTGTTCATACAGAAACAACAGAGGTGATTTTAAGAGGAGACCCCTTGAACGGCTTTGGACTGCAGCTCCAGGGTGGGATCTTTGCTACCGAAACCCTCTCTTCGCCGCCTCTCATCCGTTTCATTGAGCCAGACAGCCCAGCAGAAAGGTTAGAGACCTCTTGGGTTTCAGATGAGGAGGGTAGTGCTGCCACGTGTTAACAGGGGTGTCCCCTCCTTCCCTGTAGAGATCACTAGATAATCCATGACCCATTGGGCCATCCTTCTTTCAACATATAACATAGGCTGGTGCTGTTTCCCCTCCCACCATGACCCTCAGCAGAGTCCCAGCGAAGCTTCCTCTTCCTCCACCTCCTTAGTTGACTCGTGGAACTGCCTACCACTTTGCTCAGTATGGGAGAAACAAAGGGAACTGCAGACCACAAGGAAAACTCCACTGATAGTATTCCTCTCCTGACGTATTTTCCAAGGTCCCTTCTATCCAAGGTGCCCTCTAACCAGCCCTATGCAGCAGGAATCTAAGTTCCCTCACCATCCACTGCCATTAAAACATTTCAAATTTTGGCTTGACTTCCAAAGCAGCCAAAGTCCATTTGCCCATCAGGCCTTGCTGCCAGTTGATCGGGCACAAGGTCAAAAGGGAGGTAGGAATCAGGGCAGGTATATACTCTTCCCATCTTCCCTTGCATCGTGCAAGCTGTGGGTTTCTAAGAAAAGTAATATGGCACTGAGGCCACCACAGCTTTGCAAATTTCAATCCCATAGGAATAATGGATCCTGGATTTTGGATGCATTCTATAAAGTAGCTTATTTGAGGTACCTTGGTTCAAAAATTGCTTGTCCTGTAATACACCACTTTGCCCAATTAAAGGTTACAAACAAACAGACATGAAAGTTTTAGTACTATATACTTTCCTCTGAATTCTAACTGGCAATTACTTGGAGCTTCTGTCATCTACCAGGTATAAAAGAATTAACAAAATAGCCAATTCTGTTCTATTTCGTTGTACATCGCAGTGTTTTCAGCATTTGCTGAGAGGAGCAATTCAATCTGGATTTTGTGGTATTGTAGTAACATTCAGAATTAAACAGTCAAAGGCAGCCTACCATGAAATCACAAATCATTAAAATTGCGCTATAATTATCCTGACAGCTTGATTAACTCAAAGAGCACTCTGCTCTGTGATCTAAATTTGACCACTTTGCTGCAGCATCAGAAATAATAGATTATTCTGATTCATAGCCTGAAGGACAGCAGTAGGTTTGCTTCCTCTGTAACATGGATTCCTTTTCAAGTGTGTGTTTGTATATATGTACAAGTAGATCTCGACTTACAACCAGTCACTTAGCAAATGTTCAATGTTATGACAGTCCTCTTTGGGGATACTTAACAGTCTGGTACTGAAGTTCCAACAACTGCTTCCCCCAATGGTCACATGACCACATCTCAGACTCTCAGAACCCAGCCCTCATTTATGGACATTTGTAGCCTCTCATAGTCATATGACCACATTTCACTGACTTTTTTTTGCCAAAAACTGAAAGTAAATGCCAGTTGTTGACAAAACCAACCCATAGCCAACCATTGGTTTGCTTAACAAATGTGGTGTTCATTTAATGATCACCCCAAAAAGGGTCATAAAATCAGGTCAGTCATGTGACTATTTGATTTACAATTGTCACTACTTACAGCCATGATGGGGAGGCTCCATCCATAAGTCAAGGACTACTTGTAATAAGTAAGGACAGGTTGTTTGCTGTTGGGTGCAGTTCCATCAAGTGAAAAGAGAAGATTTGTTTTGTAACTATAACACTAATACATCCATGGTGAAAAATTGAATCAGAGCAAATAAATCTAGATTGGAGAATCTCAGAAGAAAAATAGTTCATGCTATGATAACATAATCTGTTATCATAAAACTCTGTGTGCCTTCAGACAAATTGTAAGAATAAGGAAAGTTTTCTATGCTTTCAAATGTGATGTGTATTTATGTTACATATTTTGTACTCGTCTTCATTTTTCCCGAGCAGCTGTTTTAGGAGCAGATATGATTGTAAAAATATATAATATCTGGAAGGGTTGTAATCTGAAGTACAGATTCAGATTGTGTTGTGTCTCACCCAGTGGTGAAATCCAATTTTTTTTACTACTGGTTCTGTGGGCGTGGCTTGGTGGGCATGGCAGGGGAAGGATACTGCAAAATCTCCATTCCCATCCCACTCTGCGGCCAGGCAGAGGTAGTATTTGCCAGTTCTCCAAACTGCTCAAAATTTCTACTACCGGTTCTCCAGAACCTGTTAGAACCTGCTGGATTTCACCCCTGGTCTCACCTGTATTTGGTGAAGTTGAATTTGGTCTAGTATTTTTTATTGCCCCTTTCTTTCAGGACATTGTTAGACTAGGAAATTTGACAGACATCATAGCTGCAAATTTAGCAGTCTGTGTATGTCTATGAGTGTATGTGTTTGTGTACAATTAGATGTGTTGTACCAAGAGGCATGGTATTTACTCAGTTGCTGTTATGCTTCTTCCAAAACATTGGCAAAAGAGCAAAACATGAGCATACCTAAATGGAATAAGTAACACAAGTTTTATGATGTTTTTAACAAACATCATAAAACAAAAAGAGATCCAACCTAGAATTAAGGAGAACTTTCTTATCAGTGAGAACAATTAAATAATGGAACAGCTTGCCTCCAAAAGTTGTGGGTGCTCCATCACTGGAAGTTTTAGACTTCCATAACTGGAAGAAAAGATTGGACAGCCATTTGTCCAGAATAATAGAGGGTGTCCTATTTGAGCAGAGGGTTGGACTAGAAGAACTCCATTCCCATCTAACTTCCATCCTAGAGAAATGTTCCTTTGCTAGTTTTGCAATCCTCTATTTTTAAGAATTTGAAAATAGGATATAAACTGCACTAGATATGTTTGAATTCTGCTAACTACAGTGGTACCCAAGAGTGTTTCAATGGTACACAGACTTCCATGCTATCTAAGTGCAACTATCTTACTCTGAATTCTGCCTCGCTTATCGGGTTGAACATTTATTTGCTTCCATAAAATTTAAGCTGCAGTTTCTTCCAGTCAACAAAAAAAAAATGATATTTTATTTTCAGTGTATTCCATAAATCTTGAAAGTTTATATCTTGAGGCTACACATGTGATCAGCCATTTATAATAATCCTCTTAGGACCCAATAAATCTTTGTTTATCTAATTAAGCTGGTTAAGTGCAGAAAATGTGTTTCATAGTAGATTGTGTTCTGTTTGATAAGTTACAGTTGGGGCAAGACTCATTTCTACCACCCAAACCTTGTAGTGATTGAAGATGAACTATTATGATTTATTCTCAATGGCCATGAAATACTTTTTTTTTTTTGCTTTGATTTATATGCCGCCCTTCTCCGGAGACTCAGGGCGGCTTACAACGCGTTAAGCAATA
>JANHZT010008388.1:138376-168394 GCA_032468215.1 Stegonotus admiraltiensis | reverse complement strand
TCATAAAACATGAAACTCAGTCAACTGAACATTCAAAAATGCATCACAAATACCATTGACTGGTGCTAATGGTTGATTTGGCTTGCTGCCAGCGTCCTAGGTATCAACCAAGTACCTTCTTAAGATGTACGATATTCCAAGTAGCGCAGTTTTTTGTAGTTCTGCTGGTGTTATTTCAGGAAGCATTATTATTATTATTATCATCATCATCATCATCATCATCATCATCATCATCTTCTTCCATTAGATGCTTTGCTGGAGAAAGTCCTGTGTGACTTGGCTGGAACATTTCTTCATTTTCGCAGCTGTCCAGCATATTTAACATTTATTTAATAGACAAGAGGAGCTTTTTCTAGTGTTCAGGTCAATCCCACACTTCATTCCCAGTTTTGCTGACCAGAAGCAGTTCCATAAATGAAAACACACCAATGGACTTCTCATCCAGTATAATTTTCTCAGCAATAGCAATCAAATAATCTCCTTCCTCTTCTTGTCATCTTTCCCCTCTTCCCCAATTCCAGTGGGTACTTACTTGCCTCAGGCTGTCGGCATTGCGCTTCATCCCCATGAATGGAGATCCAGCAGGCAGAAAAGCAGCACCCCTCCTGGAGACACCAGGAAGAGCTACCCTTTTACACATGGCGGTTTCAATGAGGAAGACTGGGAGAAGCCGAGCAGGTATGTCCGTCTCTTTTGGGGAAGGATAGGGGAGAAATGAATGCATATTATTATCTATTGCAAGAATCAAACATTCAGGCATGCTTGTTTTAAGTGTAATTGAAATGATTCATTGCAATGGAATAGGCTTTCAATGAGCCTCTTTTACTCCAAACTCTAATTCTCACTGTCAGCACAAATGATTATTAAAGCATTTAAAAGTAGTGGCTTTGATGAGTTAAAAGGTGATAGGAAACCTCAATGAAAAGTTGTGATGTGTACATGGCAATTGTGCAGGTGGATGAAACATCCCTGTCTTAATCAAACATGCATATTTGTGCTTTGCAATGCCCATGCATTTCAGGCTGCAGAGTTTTCAGAAATGCATGAATTAAGTGAGAAGGAATTAACAATTTAGAATCCAGTAGTTCTCATGAAATAATGGAAATTTGCTTCCAATGGAATGACTGCATTCTACTTTCAATATACTATATGCCCTTGAAGACATGTGCTGCTAGGGGCACCGACAGATTTTTATTAATACAGTTGCACATCAACTGGATTGGCTTTTTTCAAATGTACAATGCTGTGCAAAGACATTTCTCCCAAAGGTGATGTCTAATTATCCCTGTGGGTAAAAAAGGTCAACAATTACTATAAGAAGATGAATGATGTCTCCCAAATAGGGCCACTATTGTTCATGCCAATCAGAATTTCATCACATTCTTAAATTCATGATTTCTATCAATATGAATGTTTCTACCGCTACAAGATGATAATCAGCAGTCCAGTGAATTTATCTTTAAAGTGTTTGGATCTACTTCTAGTTCTCTGAAAGTGGAATACATTATACAGAACTAAGCTTGTGTTTGTGTTTTGCAAACACAATGGAGATTGCAAGTAGAACAACAACAGAAGCATCCTCAGAATCCATTGGTTTCGGCAAAATGATGAAAGCAGCATTTTATCATGATGATGCAAGCTTTTTCCCCTCCATATGTGTATGCAATATAATAATACATGTCCAAAAGAGACAAATGCTGCTTTTGTCATTTACCTCCCTCTTGTCTTCACTCTAGTTTATGTGGAATAAAATGCACTTGATGTTTTTAAGTCAACATTTGGCCTCCTTTCAATGTTCCAGTTTCCATTCTGGCAAATTGCTTGGATGATGATACTCTTGTTATTCAGTGTTCTACATCTGATCTTGGAGCATTAAGATTTTAATGGCCAGCTGCAAGGGTGTCTGCCAGGTATGGTTGAAAAAGTCAAGATGGCAGCCACAATAATGGGATTAAAGCTCCACCTGGTTTTTTTGTTTTTTTTGTTTTTTGTATGTATGTGTCATACTGAAAAAATGGGTGGAGCATTGCTCACATTATCATGGCCTCCATCTTAGCTTTTCTGACCACATCTTGTGATGTCCTTGGCCCAATGTGAAAATTATTCAGATTGCATGGTTATATGTCTAAAATTATCTATTGATTTTCTGCTTGTTTATTTGTGGTAAGGAAAATGTAACACACTTAGAACCACACGTGCAAAGCAATGTCCCCATACTGAAAGCTAATTTCCAGTCATCCTTGTTGACTGAAGTGTTCCCTATTTACAACAGCAGAGACAGTTCTAGAATTGAGTTTAAACTGTTACCCAGTTTTATTTTTGTCCAGTTTTCTTGGTTCAATTGCTTGAAGCTGCCAAGGAGACAGAATTGGTTTTGTTTAATATCTCAGGGATACTCTATTTAAGAATGGTCTTCAGCCAAAGGGTCTCAAATTGTTTGGATCACAAATCTTTGAGGTGGAATTCTGAAATGCCAACATGGTGGATGGACATGAAGACAAAGGCACTCTGAGATAAAAGAACTCCATAACGAAGGATCGGAGGGTGGTGGGAGAAAGAGATTGAGATGAGCCGTTAGAAGAACAACAAAAGGCAGTGGTATATATTTTTTTTAAAAAAAGGTCTCAGTTCAACATTCTGTCTATTTCTGTCACAGTTTTTTGTAGCGTGAAACCATTAAAACAATAATCATTCCCTTGGCATGGATTTCCAAAACCATTTCATGACTTTAGTTCATTTGTAATTCCTGTTTTCCCTTTCAAAACTAAGAGGTGACACTTCAATCTGGCGTGGGGCTTCTTGGAGGAAGAACGCCAGGGCTTGCTGTCTGGTTCTCTTGACTTAGAAAACTGACTAAAGCAAAGATGGTTGATTTTGTTAATCAAAGCTCCTTGCTTTTCCTGGCACTGAAGTCCAGTTCATCTCATGTTAGGGTTGCAGAAAAGATTCTGCTTTCTTTGGCACAATCCCTCCTAAATGTAAGGCCTTTCTTTCTTTCTTTCTTTCTTTCTTTCTTTCTTTCTTTCTTTCTTTCTTTCTTTCTTCTTGAGAGGAAATGGCAGCCCCTTATCTCTTAGAAAGAAGAGGGTAAAAAGTAAAACATTACAATACAATTTGGGGATGGCTAGAACTTCTTTGTTTCTCAAAGAAAGTACTCTGCCACTTAATTGTCACGCCCTCAAGGATTAAATCTGGTCCTGTTTTTTGCCCTGTTCCAGCTGTATATTTTGGTACATTACAGTGTAACTGAATCTGAGGGGAATTACAGTAGCTCTTTTACATATTGGGAGTGGCTTTGTCCCCATCAGAACAGAGTAACTTAAGACACTTCTTAGCCTAACCATGGGGCTGTTTGCCTGTGGTAGTTCTTAGCCCTTCTTGGTTATTCTATATCCTAATATCCTAGTTGGGTGGGTTAGTTAGTTAGTTAGTTAGGTAGGTAGGTAGGTACTTAGTTAGGTAGGTAGTTAGGTAGCTAGTTAGATTGATTGATTGATTGATTGATTGATTGATTGATTGATTGACCGACCATGTTTCCCTGAAAATAAGACCTTGTTTTATATTTTTTTGAACCCTGAAATAAGCACTTGGCCTTATTGCCATGCACTCAAAAGCCCGATTGGGCTTATTATCAGGGGTTGTCTTATTTTGGGGAAAACATGGTATTTGTTTGTTTGTTTAGCCTCCTCCAACTTGGTGTCGACTGGTTTTGTTAACTACAACTCCCAGAATTCCCCAATCAGCCATTGAGCCTGATAGCTAGGAGTTATGGGAGCTTCAGTCCAAACACCTGTGAGAATGTACATGGGAAAGTTACATCAGATGATTGGACTGGTGGTTGCCGATTTACCCATCTTTTTTTTTTAAAGAGGGATGGATAACAATAAGCACAACTCTTTCTGCGCTACCAGAATATACTTCTCACCATAGTTTTGAGTTGTAAATTGTTGGAAATAAAAATATTGAACAATGAACATAAGAACTGAAACCTATGTGGCTTTACATACAGGCCCTGCTCAGCCTTCTGTATGAAGCCATGCTAATTACAGGTAGTCCTCGACTTACAACAGCTCATTTAGTGACATTTGAAGTTTCAATGGCATTGAAAGAAAGCTTTTCACATTTATGACCATTGCACCATCCCCATGGTCACATGATCAAAAGTCAAACGTTTGGCAATTGGCTCATATTTATGACAGTTGCAGTGTCCTGGGGTCATGTGATCCCTTTTGGCAATCTTCTGAAAAGCAAAATCAACCAGATTCACTTAACAACAATTGTAAATGTAAACAATCCTGTTACTACCTAAATAACTTCAGTGATTCAGTGTGGCAAGAAAGGTCATAAAATGGGGCAAGGTTCACTTAACAACTGTCTCACTTAGCAACAAAAATTTTGGGCTCAACTGTGGACATAAGTCGAGGACTACCTGTATTTAATTGCTTGCCTAATCTAGAGAAAATCATTTTTATATACATCTTTTTTACATGATATGCTCCCCTAGAGACCTGATGTATTTACCATTTTCTCACCATGTCCGTTACCCTCTGTGTTTTTCTCTCTCTTCTCAGGTGTTCTGTGTCTCAGATCTGAATTCTGTCCCATCCGCCTTTGTACTAACAGTCTCTGAGGCTCCTGGTTTACCCATCATGCATCTTTTTTTTTCTTTTACTTCTCTATTTCACCAAAAAAAAAAAAAACACCACACGTCTTCCTAAACCTACAATATTCCTACAGGCACTTCTTAACTTTCCCTCTTGAACTTGACATTGCTACTCCAATTTAATTCTTCCTTTTGAAGGACTTTTGCCCCATTAGTGAAAGTGCATGGAGGTTCTGTATTTGGACTCTTTCTTGCCTGAAAAATTCATGTTGTTTGCTTTTGTATATGAAGACTCTGCCAAGTCTCTGCTTTTACTGGCGAGCCACTTGCTGTAGCCTTGAAGCTTCCATCCTGCTCCAGAAGAGTGCTGACAATATTTGGTTCCTACGTTACAACAGATATCCCACCCGCCAAAATGGCCTTGAGATGCCACATGAGGATAATTTTTGGCGCGTTTTTGGAGAAGCTTTGGAGGACTTGGAAACGTGCGGCCAATCGGAACTTTTGAGGGAGATTGAGGTAATGATCTTTGAAAGTGGGCGTGCTATCCCTGATGTCCCCACCATGTTTTCCCCTTTGTGCTTGTGAGCGTGTCTCAACCCGTGGTGTAGAGAGCAGAGAGCAAAGGCAGGGCCAACAACTTGGACTACCTTTACAGGTACAGTAGTCCTCAATTTACAACAGTTTGTGTAAGGCCCGTTCAAAATTACGGCACTGGAAAAAAAGTGACTTTTGACCATTTTTCCCATTTACGGCCATTGCAGCATCCCCATGGTCATGTGATCAGACGCTTAGCAATTGACTCAGATTTAAGATGGTTGCAGTATCCTGGGGTTGTGTGATCACCTTCTGTGACCTTCTGATAAGCAAGCTCAGTGGGGAAGCTCAATTCACTTAACAACTGCCGTGATTGACTTGACAACTATTGCAAGCAAGGTTGAAAAATGGGGCTAAATTCGCTTAACAACTATGTCAGCAACAGAACTTTTGGGCTCAATTCTGGTCATATGTCGAGGATTACCATTAATTCTGGTCATATGTCGAGAATTACCTGTAGTAATCCTACCTCTGTGTAGTGGCCCAAATAGTTTTGTATTTCCATTCAAAGTAAGGTCTCAAGTAACTTGCAGGGTACACTTGGTTTCTGAGAGTAAAATAGTCCTTCTCACACTTTCTGCTGAAGTGGTCCACTAAATGGATGTTCAGAAAAGGCAGGGACCAGCCAATTAAACCAACATTCCTTCCCAATGTTTTTTGGCTTGAAAAAACATGGGACTTGTTTGGAACGTGGGACCTTTTTAAGTAAATGAAATAATGGTTATGGGTGCCTTGTGGCTGTCTTTGGGTACATCTTCCTATCCCTCTATTTTTAAGGGTTTTCTTAAACTAAATTTTGTAAAACACAGAAAACAAAATCCCCCCTCCAAGTATTGATTTGCTCGTTGATTTACTTTATGCACCACTTGCCATATAAACACAGAAGACTGGGGCTAAATGCCCTCCAGCTCAATGAAACTGCAGTTTGGGATCTGCATCATGGCATTTCCTATTTGTACATTTGGTTTTGTGTTGCTTGTGTGAGATCACAGTTATATTTAACTCAAGGTGGACTTAATTTTTGTAACAGCTCTGAAGATTTATCCGTATTGTCTGTTTCCCGTATTTTAGTACTCACAATGCTATATTTATTATCACTTCAGTGAACCAGTTTTCAAATGAATCCCTCTTTGCAAATGACTAACTACAGTCCAGCATGATAAGTAACAGAAGCAAAGAACCTTAGAAACATTTTTTTTTAAAAAGTGCTGTATGTAAACTAGAAACAGCAGACACCAGCACTAATCCATCCCATTGTAAAAAGCAGGCAGGTTGGCAATATTGCAATTTCCTATCCTTCCTGTTAATGTTACTGGCTCTAGGATTCCATGTAGGACTAAGAAAAATGCCCCATAGAGTGTCTGCCATCAGTCTATGGGTTCCACAGAGAGAAATCTCTTAATGGAAATTGTGAAGGGTTGCCCTAGAGATTCTCAGGGCATCAAAGGAGCTGACAATAGCAAGAGAATTCCAGGAGACTGTGCTAAACCTTCTTTCTTTCCACATCAAGATACAGGGGCAGTTGCACCTAGGGACCAATGCCGTAAAGTTTAGGGGGCAACAGTGTAATGACCCAGGGCATGGCACGGATTTAACACAAAGAGCTGGCAGTTCAAACTGCCCCTTTATTGCTCCAAAGTCCCCCAAACCAGTGGTGGGTTGCTTCCGGTTTGGGCCAGTTCAGGTGAGCCAGTAGTGGTGATGATGTGACGTCACCGAACCGGTTCTCTTTGACTGGGAGCTGGGCCCTCCCGTCCACCCCTGCATTAAACTTACCTTTATTTCTCGTTTTTAGCCCGGCTGATAGGCGCAGCAGAGTGGATGGGCAGAAACCTAGTGCCCTTGAGCGGAGCGTGAAGAGAACCGGTGGTAACACTGGTTGGAACCCACCACTGCCCCAAACACTCCCATGTTTCTGGCAAGTCCCAGAGCAGAGTGAGAACAAATCCCCACACAAACCTCAAGTAGCCTCTGGCTACAATTAGTCCAGCTCAGTGCTGTCTGCACCAAGGCTGCACGGCAATAAATCCCAAATGTATTTGGCAAAGCAAGAGCCAAGCAAGGAGTTCAGGGAGCAAAAGATTCAGATAATTAGTCCAGAACACCAACAAGGAATGCAAGGACTCTTGGCAAGTTCAAATGTTAGCACATAACACTTCAGGAACTCAGTGTTTGTTCCCCACAAATGCCCCTCCCCATGGCATCTCCGTAAGTCTCGTTCCCCAGGTGTGCCTGCTGAAACTCTTCTTGTGCGTGGCCTGCTCCATCTGCACTGATCATGTCTTCTCTGCACTCTCCAAGCCCTTGTATCAGGAGGAGGTGGTTCTTGCTCTTCGTCTGAGCTCTTTCTCTCCTCCCTGCCTGCAGGCCTTACTAATTCCGAACAGCCTTGCCGGGACTGACTCTGCCCTTCTCCAGTTTCCTCCAAGGCTAATGGAGCTGCCCTCTCACTCACTGTCAATTCTTGTTCCAGCTCATCTTCTACCACAGATTCAGACTCTGAAGGGGGCATGACAAACAGTTAGATACGAGATGCAAGAAATAAGCAACAAAAATATTTGATTTATTTCTGCAATTTTAATAATCAATCCCTACTCAGACACATAAACATACATACCATCCCATAACCAGGTTGCCAGGCTTTGATGTGGAATCAAGAAAGATGGTATGCAGCAGGTAGACAACCTGGATCAGAAGTCTTCTGGTGAAGTCCTTGACTCCATTCTCTCTGCTGTTACTTCCTTCAGCATTTCATACACTATTCATGAGCATTGTCTCTTGAGCGCATGCTTCCTTTTTCAATTGAATTTGCTGTTCAGTTATTTTCAGACATGTACTCATCTAAACCACTTCCTGTTACTTGTTGACCTTAGAATAACTGGTTTTCTGTTATTCTGTTTTGTTCTTGTTCGCTATGACTTTCCTTTGATTCTTTCCTTAGGCTTTTTATAATAATAATAATAATAAGCAATGAATGTGGGAAGAAGACAAGATTTAGGCAACAAGTGGACTGCTGGCCAGCTGACTGGAGCTGATTACAGGGAAAGCTACAGACCAGGCCAACAGGTGGACTCACCAGTGGTCCACAGACCACAGATCAAGGGCCACAGATATAAAGAAAGCAACAAACTGCCAGATAGGTTGTAGAATATAGACTATGTTCCCCAAAATTCAGAATAACCTTTTATAAAGTTGGTAGTCAAGCTGCTTGACATGCCTCTCATAACATTGCTCAGGCAAAATCTGGATTTGCTATCCTTTTTCAACTTAAAAGATGACTTCATGACTTGTTTGGAACAATCAAATCCTTTCTAAGCCCAAGGACAGCTACTCTGCACATAGGGCAACATGACTTGGAACATTGCAACAACACTGTGTGTCTTCAAGTACTCTGCTGGCTGTGTGTCCCAATGGACATTTCTCATAGCCACCGAAGCCTGTGGATACAGTACATGACAAAGCTTAGACAGAAATGGCCATTCAGTAGCAAACACATCTGAAGCATATTGATCATTGTGACATACAATGTCTCGGAATATCTTTCTTTGCCAGTGTATTCTTGTCTCTCTTTTGAAGGAGAGAATGCTAGGTATATGTAACAATTGGGAAAATGTGAGATTACCTTAGCAGAGCTCTGGGTATTTGTTGGAGAAAAGCAGAAATTAACATTTGCAGTGCTGAAGGTTTTCATTTTCACATCAACATGAAATTCAGAAGACTCCCTTTCTTCTTGCAATACCAATAAAGAAGAATATGTGTAGCTCAGAGTTGACATGAGGGGTCCTTGGTGCTCTCTGAGCTTGCTTGTTTTCTTGGCAGATGTTTCATTACCCTAACTGGGTAACATCATCAGTGCTAGTAAGGAGTGCTGTTTGCTGTCAGTTTATATTCTGGTATCTTGCCTGTCTGTGTGAGTTGGGGAGGTCTTCGAAATTCTTTGGTTGCCCTGTTTACTGCTTTTCTTGCAATGGCTGTTCCATTCTAGTGTTTTTCTTTGTTTGTTTTTGTCTCCTATAGGCATCCATCATGGCTGGCAGTGTACATAATCTGAGCCTTGATGGGGGCAAATTGCCCAGGAACTCTGTGAACCAGTCAGGACTGAGCCCAGCAAGGAAAAGCAACCCCAAGAGCTCAGGTGAAGTGCAGGACAACAACAATGTGACCCCTACTAAGAATGACAAGAATTTGGAGATAAAGACAATAAAGGATGAGATTCAAGAAATCATGTCTCCAACTCCTCTTGAGCTGCATAAGGTGTGTGTGCTTGTATACGTGCATGCTGAATAATGGTTTCATAGTGATTTTGGCATCTGTGGGATAATCTCTCATGACCCTTGTATTTTATTTTACTTTTTTTTAAAAAACAGTTAAAGAAAATACAGTGGTTGCTTCACTGACTGCTTCACTGTGTTTGAGCACCAAATAGTAGGAAGTGGAGCATTCCATTGAACCAGAGGTGAAATTCAAATTTTTTTACTACCAGAGACGTGGCTTGGTGGGTGTGGCAGGAGAAGGATACTGCAAAATATCCATTCCCAGCCCACTCTGGGACCAGTCAGAGGTGGTATTTGCCGGTTCTCCGAACTACTCAAAATTTCCACTACTGGTTCTCCAGAACCTGTTAGAACCTGCTGGATTTTACCCCTGCATTGAACCCAGAGCATCAAGTGTCCTCCTGTGAGGATTCAGCCTCTCCTCTCAATTCCTTAGAACAATGCTGACTTAGATTAACAGAGTTAGAAGAGACCTTATAGGTCATCTAGTCCAACCCCCCCCCCCTCAAGCAGGAGACCCTACACCATTTCTGACAAATGGCAGACTTAGATAACAGCTCAATGAGAAGTGGTTAAGGTTAGTCCCTCCATCTCCAGAGAAGCTGTGTAAAACCATAAAAAGTCACTACTGACCAAGTATAAGGCAGCCTCCAGTGACAAGAGAAGCAGCTTTTATGTGCCACTAGTATCAAAAGAATGGAGTTCCCCGCTTGCCTGGCATACGAATATCTAAATGTCTATGGAGGTTCTCAATCATCCAGGTCATGGTTGTCCCAAAGGTCCTTTTTCAAAAGGCAACTGGACTTTGTTTTTCCTTGAAGATGTTTTGCTTCTCATCCAAAAAGCTTCTTCCATTCTTCTCTCAGATAGAGTGCTAATGACCAGATGACTGCAAGGAATATAAATCCTTCCATTCTCCACCATTCAGTCAGAACTGAAGAAGCTTCTTGGGTGAGAAGCGAGACATCTTTAAGGAAGAACAAAGTCCAGTTACCTTTGGAAAAAGCGAGGGATTGAGACAAGAGAATGTCTGCTATGTTTTTCATAACTGTCCAAATATTTTATTGCTGGCAGCCAGAGACTGGGGGAGGATTCCTATACTGGACCCACAACGATGTTTTCCTTTTCTGGTGTTTATCATTCTGAAAAACTGAGGGCTCAAAATACAAATTCTGTGGTTATCATAGATATCTAATGACATGTAAACCATTAACCTCTTTCATGGGAATATTTACTCTGGCGCCAGCCTTTCCCACAAGACTTTTGGTTACTGGAAATACTTCAAGATTTAGTTAAAAAGCAAGCGCTCTATTTACATAGTCAAGGGTTCATTTGAGAGCAAGCTGAGGCAACCTGTTTTAAACTGGATAACATTCCCTTTCTTATTTGCTTTTTTGTCTTACTTCTCAAAACTAAAACTAACCATACTCTGTATAACAAGCAAATTTGTGGTATTTTATTATTATGGACAGTTATTAGAAAACAATCCTAATTCCCCCATCTTTGTTTTTATTTTATTACCTCAGTGAATATGTCTCAGTGGGCCTTCCAAGATGTGAAAGCTGCCTTATGCCACTTTTACAGACCTCTTAGTTCTCCAGTTGTTTTTCTCAGGGGTAAAAACCCAGCTGGAGTCATGATATTGTATTGAGAAATTAAGACATTCAATAAAATATGGGTGGTTTTATTTACAGTAAATGTGGAAGCTAATCCTGGCACTTTGTTTAGGATCATCAAGCTAAAAGTGTCCAGTTAGGTCCTTGAGTCAAAGCTCCTTGCTCAACTCAAAGCATCCACAACAAGAGGCTGATCAACCTCCACTTATAAACATTAAGAGAATAGGCCACTGGGTGTTTAATTCTACTGTCACATTGTTACTACTTTTACCCCTAATATTCTGTTAGATATTATCTTCCTATAGCTTGGATCTATTATCCAAGTCATAATTTTGGTGTGTCCTTCTTTCAGATATTTAAATACTATCATATTCCTCCTAGTTGGATAAACATTCCCCAATTCCTTTACTCTTTCTTCGAAGAATGTTATTCTTAGCCCTCTGATAATCTTCATTGCCTTTCTATAAACTATCAGTTTCTCTGAATCCTTCTTAAATGCTGGGCCCAGGAGAAGACATTGTTGGAGGTGAGATTGGACTAAAGGAGGAAAAAGTGGAGCAATTCTCGCAATTTGAAAATTGAACTTCTGTAACGTTTAAAATTGAATTTCTCTTTTTGTCAGCCACATCACACTGCTGCTATTTATTCCATTTTCAATCAACCATTATTCCGTTATTTTATTAATGTCTTGTTATCAAGCTACTGTAGGTATTCTCCATCCTGTTACCTATGCATTTGATTTCTCTTTAGAGTAATGAATGCTGCATTTTTTCTCTAATTTCATTCTGTTACTTTTAGCCTCTTCTCTAGCATCAAGTTTGCTCTTGTGCTTTTTCCTATCTTCTAAGATATTAGCTATCCTACCAATTTGGTGTCATTTGGTAATTTGATAACAAGCATTCCTTAAGCATCCCCTCTATCTCTTCAACAATCCATTCAGAAAAAATGAAATAAAATAAAATACATATTGACACCCACTTACCTCCCTGAATAGTACAAGGCCTAGGAATGAATCTCATTTGACATCAAGTTGATGAGGAACACTTAATGAATTTTTGAGCCAAGTATCAAAAGTTAATTGCTGTATACTTAAAAGCGTCACATTGTTACTACTCCAGTCCACCTAACCCATACTTAGCTAGTTTGCTAATAAAAATGTAATGGATTACTTTTTCAAATGCTCTGCAAAAACTGGTACATAGAAGTACATCTACATCATTTCCTCATCTATTTAGAAAGGTAATTGATGAAGAAAAAAATGGTATAGCAATATTTGCTGTTGACAAATTTGTGTTGACTTTTGATAATTGCTTTTAATTTAATATATGGATAGGCTCTAAGAAATTAACTAGCTTATTACCTGAATGTTTAATCCAATAGCTTGGAAGCAGGTCCTGAATTCTTTCTGTTGCTATCCAAACCTCTGTCTTCTAAAGGAATTCTTGCCGCTGCCTTCCTGAAATTAATTTTAGTTGAAGTCTTTTGGAATATACACCTGATTCAACAGAAGCATGGCTATTCACTAAATGGAAAAATGGCAACTTTAAGGCTGTAATATTTAGGGCCCCTATTAGCATTCCTGATTGCAATATAGATATATGCTGTTTTAATTAATAATATGAATTCTACATTTATGTACTAAATGCCTTTGTGGAGAAAATAAAACCATAACTCTTTTGAACAACTTTATTTTTCCTTTTAAAAAAAGCACTTTACATAGTAGGTAGTTATATTTTTATTCTCTGCCCTGAGAGTTCCTTCAACCAGGCAGTTTTCATAATATATGTCTCTTGTTCAGCAGGATGGTTTCATTGCTTCCACCAAGCTTAGTGCCTTATAAGTGTCAGGGTTCCAAGTAACACCCCCAATGAAAGAAGACTCCGAGGCCACACGTTCCTCAAAGTTCCATTTTATTAGATATGTCATATTGGCACATCTAGGAAAACCTGAATCTGAAAGCTTCCAGGTTTTCCCCACCCAAAAGAAGTCCAAGTCCCTTCCCCTGCACCCACATGTCCATCACATAGTCCAATCAATGCACCATCCCAACTGGAGATGCTTCCCAGTCATGCCACTCCAGGTGCAGGGCAGAATGTCCTTGACTCTCAGAGAAAATGTTATTATGGCTAGATATCCCTCCAACTCCATACAATCCCTCCTCCCAGTTTCCTACAACACTAAATGTGGCAGCCCTGAAGATCCAAAGTAAAAGATGGCTTCCAGGATTGACAATAAGAGGGTTGGAAGGAGAGAAGAGGCAGTTAACGAAATTTTTATGGCCTCAACTGGCCATCAAATACCTGCTCTGCCATAACTTTTTTCCAGTCTTTTCATAGATTTGCAGTATGTTGGCTAAAACCCAAGTGATTTCACCCAGTGAGTATTGATTGTTAACTTGTCCAACTCTGGCATTCCAATCCAAAAAAACTCTGCATCCCTGTTACAAAAGACCATTCACCCTAACTCAACATACACTATACTCAGGTTTTGAAAACAGTAGCATGTTTTAACCTTACTTCCTTCTCTCATTCTGTTTCTTGTCTGACCATCAAACAGCTTTCTCCTGCCTCTTTGACCCAAGGCGATGTGTACTTTTCATTCTCTTTTGTTTCCCTAATTAGAAATCTGTCTCCTTTCTTGCCTTCTTTTTAATCTCACCTAAGCCTTTCCTCATCTCCAGTGAGCACCATAGAGTTACCCAAATACTTTGCATAACTAATAACTCTCTTTTGGTTATATCTAAATTTCTGATTGCTTCTTTACCTTTTCCATAGCCAAATTCTCTTTTTAGCTTTGGGATGAATTGTTTTTGGGTTAAAATTCCAGATATGTATCATTTGGGGGTACATTGTGGGCAGGTAGAAGGGGATCGTATGAAGAGGACAGGCCATTCCAATGCACAGAGAAAGATCATCTGACAGTATCTTATCAAGGTTCCTTCCCCATTCTTGAAACTTGAACACGGCATAGCTAATGATACCAATTTTGACACCAAAGGATTGTCCACTTTTCAGTTTTTAAGGAACAAAGAACACTTTTGGAATTTGGAACACACCAGAAGGCCTGTCCCTAGGTAGCTTGACCATTAACATGGCTCTCATGTTGGGAGCCATTTACCAAATAAGACGAACTGGTGAGGATGTTCTTTACTCCAACTCTGATCTTTCTCCCTCCTCAGAAGTGTCTTCTACTTTTTTCCAGCTCAATTTGTCTTTTGAGATAGAAACGCAACACAAATACTGTAATGCACTGGATTGTGGTGAACACCCTGCTTCTTTTAAAAGAATAAATCTGAACGCATATGGAACCAAAGAAATTCTTAGAATAATTATGATACTAATACCTTTTTTTGAAATACAGTATAGCAACCTCCCATTAACAAAAATAAATAAGGGATCTAATGAATGTTAAAAGGTGAGTGGATAAGGAAATGACTGGTGTCCAGAACATATTGGAGACCTCAGCATTGAGGATAATTAGTGACAATACAGTCAAAGATGATCCACTCTTAATGACCCAAAGCCAATCACAGACTTTGCATCTTTCAGACTGACTTGTGTAGTTACTGCATGATGCAGTTTTGAAGTACCTGCAATAAGCGGATGGGGTTGGGTGACTGAATGCCTAGTCAGCAAAGCTTTCAAGGATAATACTGAATAGTTGTGTAATGCTCAACCTAAGTGAATACAGGAGTTTAATTACCTTTATATACCTTTATTATTTTTACTGACATGTAGATAACTGAGGTTCCTGCACATAAGTGTCTTCTATCCATCTAGGAAACATGGTTTCTATTGGCTTCATGATTGTTCTAAATAAAGCAGTGTCACATTTCTGGACCGGGATAAAAGTTGTATTATCTGGGTTCATGGGCACAAATCTATGGGTGATTCAATTAAAAATTAAAAATGTTCCTGCAATATAACAAGTTTACAGGCCTTATTTACCCATAGTCTGATTTTTCTTCAAGGAAAAGAAAGCAGTAAACCTTGGTAAGGCATCTCACTCCTCTAATTTTTTTTAACAAGATGATCAAATAGTTCAGGTTGAGAAAGAGTAAGTTATCCCATGGTGTAAGGTTTTGAATTCAAGTCTTCAGGGTCTAAAAAGTAAACTAGAGTGGTAATATGGACACTTCATGTTGCCCATGTTGTTGAATGTCTATGGAGATTCTCAGTCATCCAGGTTATGGTTGTCCCACTGGTGCCTTTGCAAAAGGCAACTGGACTTCATTTTTCCTCTCTTTTTTTCCTTGAAGAGAACTGAAGAAGCTTCTTGGATGAGAAGCGAAACATCTTCAAAGAAAAAGAAAGTCCAGTTGCCTTTTGAAAGAGCACCTTTGGGACAACGAAGTTGTTGAATATTTTATAACGTCCCTCTCCCTCTTGTCTAATCTCCATCTTGTACACCCAACTTCATTTTTACCATCATCCCAATTAAAGTTGCCTTTTCCTATAGATGACAATTTACAAGGATCCCGAAACTGAAGACTTTGGGTTCAGTGTCTCTGATGGCTTGCTAGAAAAGGGTGTCTATGTGAATATGATCCGTCCTGGTGGGCCAGCTGATCAGTGTGGACTCAAGCCTTACGACAGAGTCCTCCAGGTAATCAATCAGGGATGGGGGAAGAAAAATGGTTTCTTAAAGAGTTGTTAGATGTGTATGCTCATCTAAAAGTCATTGGCTACCTGTGATTATTGAGATATCCCATCTGAAAAATGTTTACCTTCCCTCTTTCTTCACGTTCTTTAATTTCACCCACAGTAAGGCAGCTGTATTTGTGTCACTCATTTAAAATTATGTCTGTGTTCTTAAATCTGGCCTTCTGTAGAGATTCTCAGTCATCCAGGTCATGCTTGTCCCAAAGGTGCTTTTTCAGGAGGCAACTGGACATTCTTGTTTTTTTTCTTTTGGAGACATTTCGCTTCTCATCCAAGAAGCTTCTCCAGCTTCTTCAGAGCTGAAGAAGCTTCTTGGATCAGAAGCAAAACATCTTCAAAAGAAAAAAACAAGAACGTCCAGTTGCCTCCTGAAAAAGCACCTTTAGGGATAAATCTGGCCTTCGGCTCTAGAGTACTAGCATTCAGCTAAACTTTTGCTCCATAATTCTGTCCCTTCTCCACCACTCCGTCATCATGCTGAGAAAAGCCACTTAGTTATTTTTAAAAAAAAAATTTGCTCGTCATTTTTAATTATTTTTTTGCTCGTCATTGTCTTCTCTATTGTTCCTCCCGAAGGAGCCCAGTGCAATAAACAAAAAGAAAGAACAAGCAACCTTCAATAAAGGCAATTAGATAAACAAGCAACTATAAAAGCAAACGGAAATGGCAGTAGGCAATAAAAACATTCCAATTAGAACAAAATTCATGTTAAAAAGCAACAAATCTCTGTGATTTGTCTGGGCGATGGAAGGTTGGAAGGACAGATGGCTTTCCCTTCCGGCACAGAAGAAATTAAAAAACAGCTGGTGAAGGGAGTAGCGAAACAAGGTCATGATTGTAGCTAATTTCTTTTCCCCTCTGCCTTAGCCCCAAAGAAAAACTTTCCCTCACCTTGTTGTTTACCACAGGAAGGAATTTGTTTTTAAACCAGCAAGAAGGGGAAAGCACATAAAGGGAGTAGCCAGCTTTCTTTTCTACACTTCTTGGTTATCTCAGAAATGAGTTACTGGTAGTCCTCGACTTACGATCACAATTGAGCCCAAAATTTATGTTGCTGAGACAATTGTTAAGTGGGTTTTGCCCCATTTTATGACCTTTCTTGCCACAGTTGTTAAGTGAATCGTTGCAGTTGTTAATAGCAATAGCACTTAGATTTATATACTGCTTTACAGTCCTCTCTAAATGGGTTACAGATTCATCATATTGCCCTTAACAATCTGGGTCCTCATTTTACTGACCGTGGAAGGATGAAAGTCTGAGTCAAAGTCTTGAGCTGGTGAGAATCAAACTGCTGGCAGTCGGCAGAGTTAGCCTGAAATACTGCACTCTAACCACTGAGCTACCACGACTCTAATAACCTGGTAGTTAAGTGAATCTGGTTTCCCCATTGACTCTGCTTGTCAGAAGGTCACAAAAGGGGATCACATGACCCTGGGATGCTGCATCCGTCATAAATATGAACCAGTTGCCAAGCATCTGAATTTTTGATCACGTGACCATGCGGATGCTGCATGCTGCAAGTGATGCTGTCACTTTTTTCAGTGCTATTGTATCTTTGAATGGGCACTAAATGAACTGTTGCATATCAAAGACTACCCTGATTCAAAACTTTGCTAGACAAAATGAAGGAGGCCATTGGGATTTTTTTTCCTGCCAGTTAGCCTCTCTCCTTTCTCTGACATCTTTTCCCTACCTGCAGGGGAAAAACATCTTCCATTATTATTTATTTAGTCACTGGGAAGATAGGAAACCTTTTGTCTAGTACCCAGGAATTAAATTTTAAATTGGAAAGTATATTGATCTTCAGTCTGAGATGCAGTTCTTTAAAAGCCAGTTCTGTCAACCTTTTGTTTTCCTTAGAAATCTCTTTATTATGAAACATTTAGTAGGAAACAAAAAATGCCATTATTTCCCTTTCAGAAATATTAGTGACCGGGAAGACCTCTTCCATTAGATGCATTTTGCCATCTTATCTGCCTGTCCTTATATCCATAGTTCTTCCACTGTTGTCCCTGAATCTAGGCCCATGCCTGCTTCTTGCTGAAGGTAGTCTGGTTTTCAGTCTCCCAAGACTCTTTTCTCTTTTGTATATGCTTTACAATCAAACACAGCGGTTCAGGAATCAAAATGGAACATAAGAAAACTTCCAGGAGTTACTCTATTTGCAGAAGTGTTAATAGCTGGCGAGTGCAACCCATGGGCCACACAGTTGTCCTTGAGGCACATGCATAGTGAGGACAAAATTTCCAGGCCTGCTCTTGAAATTCACTTTTAGAGAGAATTTAGAATGTGGTTCACTTTTAGGCACACACCCCCCGCCAAAAAAAATCCAACTCTAACCACACTCCTTGCAGTGATGTCACAACAGAACTAGCTGCAGCCCCATAGCCCTGAAAGACCTGCCATTTTTTTTAGAAGGGCATCCCCCTCAAAAATATTAGGCCACCCTAATGAAGGGCAGGGGATGCGATGGCTCAGTGGCTAAGACACTGAGCTTGTCGATGGAAAGGTCGGCAGTTCAGTGGTTCGAATCCCTTTTCCCAGCTTCTGCCAACCTAGCAGTTTAAAAGCACGTAAAA
Source organism: Stegonotus admiraltiensis (assembly GCA_032468215.1). Lineage (NCBI taxonomy): Eukaryota > Metazoa > Chordata > Lepidosauria > Squamata > Colubridae > Stegonotus > Stegonotus admiraltiensis. The sequence continues at coordinate 150,064 of JANHZT010008388.1, read as the reverse complement.
AAATGCAAGTAGAAAAAATAGGGACCACCTTTGGTGGGAAGGTAACAGTGTTCCGTGCACTTTTGGAGTTTAGTCATGCTGGCCACATGACCACGGAGACGTCTTCGGACAGCTCTGGCTTTTCAGCTTTGAAATGGAGATGAGCACCACCCCCTAGAGTCGGAAATGACTAGCCTTCATTGAGGTAAAGGTAATTTACCTTTACCTTAATGAAGGGCAGCCAGAGGATCTTTTCCCAACCCTGCTTAGCTATTCGAAAGAGGGAAGGCCTTCGGCATTGCCAGCCTATTAGGAAGAGTAGTACATTTGTTGCCAGCCTAGGAGTATTTCCTCCTAAAATACTGAAAGAGGCAGTTGGTAGAGTTTTCCTGCTCTTGTGCTTCAGTTATTGCTGTCAGTTGTTTGTGGTTGTTGTTCCTGTAGCACTGCAAAAGTGTCACCACCACTATTAGTGATCATCCACATTCTTCATGTCAGAATTGCCTTTTATGGTGCCTGTCATAGAGAAAGTAAAATGGAGAAAAAGCTCTCCAAGGGGAAAAACTCAAAATGCTCAATATTTAAATAGTCCCCTTCTCTCTTGGGTTGCAAAAGTTTACAGGTCAGCTTTTTATAGCTGAAAAATTAATGTGGCCAGTATATTTTGAGAGTGAGGCTGCCTGATAAGGGCTGTGGTAGAATTCAGGTTTGGTTCTGAAACTCTTGTCTGGAGGTTAAGGGGGCTGCAAGAATGCAACATTTCACATCCTTATATGTGTCCCCCCTCCCAAGGAAATAGGTATTTTCCTTCAGTTTTGAAATACAACAGAGTATGATTTGGCTTGGGCTGGGTAATATAAGGGTAGTCCTTGACCTAACACCATTCATTTAACAACCTTTTAAAGCTATGACAGAGCTGAAAAAAGTGGCCTATAACAGACCTTGCACTTATGACCACTGCAGTATCCCCAAGGTCATGTGATTAAATTTTGGGAGCTTGGCAACCAACAATAGTTCCAATGTCCCAGGGTCACATGATCACCATTTGCGACCTTGCCAGATGATTTCTGACAAGCGAACTCAATGAGGGAAGCCAGATTTTCTTAACAACCACGTGATTCACGTAACAATCACAATGATTTGTTTAATGACTGTGGCAAAAAAAGGATGTAAAATCGAGTGCAACTCACTTCACAACCACCTTGCTCAGTGATGGAAACTCCTGTCCCAATTGTGGTCATAAATCCGGGACTACCTGTACGTGACAGGCTACCTTGGCTGCCCACAAGGTTATTTTGCAAAGAAGCAGTTGCTTCATTTTGTCCCCATCTCTGCATATTTCCCTTCTTTTTCCTCTGATCTCACCATGGGTTTTCCATCCTTTCAGGTGAATTGCATCCGTACAAGGGACTTTGATTGCTCTCTGGCTGTTCCTCTGATATCTGAGGCAGGAAATAAGTTGGACCTTGTAATCAGTCGAAACCCCCTGGCTTTCATTGCCAATACTTGCCTACAGGAGCCAAGCAGCTTTCCAGACCAGCAGTCGGTTGGAGGGGAGGTGAAGACAAGCGCACAGACACTCTGAAGGACGGCTAGGTTTGGTGGTCTGCTCTTCTCAAGGTTCTGTGGGAGGAAAGGAATTAATGGGTGTCTGTTGTGTGGTGTGTGAGGTTTTTTTTTTTTTTGGGTTGTCGTTCGTTTTCTTTTGCACTCGTATTTATGCTTAATCTGTGTAATGTCAGTTGCTGTGAAGAGATGTTTCCTCTCCCCCAACCAATCACATTTTGAAGCCAACACAGCTTGGCTTCAAAGGTTCAAGCTGAGATGGAGTGAACTAGTCAGGGATGGAGCCAGTTGCTGATAGCAACTCCCAGAATAATTCACCCACAGGAGAACATCCTTACTCATCATATGAGTGTTTCCACTGCATGGGTAATAGAGCACAAGCTCTTCCCCAGTCTGTAAGGACTTGGATACATGGTGCTGTTTTAGTTTGTTTTGTTTAATCAAGTGAAGTTAATCTTAAAATGGATTCCCCCCCTTTTTTGTGAAAGTCATCCCTACAACACTCCTTGAGCCCCTTCTCCAGTTCCCCTGCACATTCTCACAGATCACTATCAGGCCTCTCTTTGACACTAAGTGCACATTCTATTTTTGGATCTAATTTAAAAGGCAACCTGTTCAAGAAGATGAAGCTCTGACAAATACCTTCCCCATAATTTATTCTTTGGGAGATACCAGAAATACTTTTCACCTTCAAAATCCTTCATAATTTATTCTTTGGGTGGTAGCAGAAATATGTTTCACCTTTAAAACATTGCCCAGCTTAATTTCTTACTGAGTTTCTTACTCTCCATCCACCATTTCTTGAAAGCACTTATTGTATAGCATTGCACGGGGAACATAAAGCCTCTTGGGCCAGCTATTTATTTTTGAGTACAAAGAAAGCCCCGAAATTGTTCCCAGATGTCCTCTCTGTACACAGTTATGAGTGGGCAGCTGAACATAAGTCACTTGCATCGATGTCTTCTCCCCCTTAATGATCTGTGTGATGGTGGTGGTGGAAGGAACCTCGGTTACTCCGTAGCATGAGACAGTGTCTCTAGATTCATATTGTACTTCCAAGTACATCCTCTGTGGATTGCACCAGTGCAATGTGTACATTTGTTTAATCCCACGATGATGCTTGACACTTTGTTGTAACCTATCAGTAGCAGCAACCCTGTGTTTTTCTACAATTACCTTTTTATCCCCTTCTTCTATGACTTGTGAGCATGAAGCCTTTGTAAACCAGGACTTTGCATCAGCCTCCTGAGTCAAATCCTCTTGTAGCGCTGCTGTTTGTGATATTCACATTCTTTCAATTATCTGCCTACAGTTAACAATTTCAAAAGAAGCCATGATTTCTTCATTTCAAAAGGGGAAAATGCCAGGATTTGTAGTTTCTCCCTGGCCAGTCCACTAGTGGGTTCTGGAACCACTCTTTATTGTGATTATTTAAGTTGACCTTTACTACAAGTTCATTGAATGGGAAAACTATCTCCTCTCTTCCTTTCTAATAGTTTTAATTTTGATATCTATTTTCTACTGTTTTGATTCATATTGAGATGCCATGCTTTTGTCAAGATTGGAAACACCCGTTAGATGAGTCCACTGGTCCAAGGTGGTTTCTGGTCTGAACCCAGCCCAAGCTGTGAGCATATATATCTTTTTTTGCCATTTCACAGCACTGCTCTCTCTCTGTGACTTTCTTATCAAGATGTGCATGAGTCTTATTGGGCTGTCTCTAGCTGTAGCCATTCTCTCTTCTCAAAGTATGCAATATTCCATACCATTGCTGCCATAATCTAGATAATGTGCCATAAAAGAAACAAAAAAAAATTATTGATGGATGTGTGGAAAATGGGGGTTTTATATGCAATATTCTCATAATGGCAGAAGCTCCCTGTGGCTTCAATTAGGTTTTTAATGAAGACTTTTAATAAGGCTTTAAAAATGGTCCTTGTATCCCTTCCTATGCATTTTGAATGATATAAAAATGAAATGCATTAAATGTGTATTTTTATCCATATATTAGAGTGTATTCCTGTACAAAGTATTTTTATATGCTAATTTTCTTATGCATCTATGAAAGCACAATATTCAAAGAATATTTTAGTCCTGTTTTGGACCTATTTGTAAATCTGTGTATTTAAATGGTATTACAATTCCTTAGATTTTTTTTAAATTAAATAAAACAAAATAAATTATAATGTATGTTTTCTTTAGAAAGTTAACTTATCATAATGACCGATCTGTAAGGTTTACATCTGTTTTCACAAAGGTAGCTCTACCTTTATGATCATTATGAGAGCCAAAGGATTTATAATATGAGAAAATGGCTATTTATTTATTTATTTATTTACTTATCAGCTGTGCTATATCCTCTGTAATAAATCAGACAGGTACGGTTCAACATAATAAATTAGGTTAACAGATAAAATACTGAATAAAAATTAAATTAAAGTTTGGAGAGAGAAAAGCCCACAAGAATGATATGTTCACTTTATACATGAAAGATTTTTATTGTTTATTTGCAATGATTACAAACTCATCTTAGAAAAGCAAAATGACTTTAAAATATTGATACCCATTTCAGTTATCTAAAAAGCAAAACAGATAAAACTGCAAAATACAAACATTTACTGTGTACATATACCAAAAAAAACCACCTAATTTTCAGGGCTGAATACAAGCCAAATTCTTACTCCTATATAAATATTCCTTTCTGGAACAATGATGACAGTTTTAAAATGTCTTTTTAAAAAATTATTCTAAAAATTATTTTTAAAAAGAGGATAGTGTCCTCTTAACCCACACAGCTACTCATTAGTAATAAGTGTGGATTTACAGAATTAAAAATGCACACCAACATTTTCAGTAGAAATAAAGATGTCTGCCTTATTTTATAACCATAAAACCTCTGGAGTGGCATTCCTTTCATGATTGCAACAGCACAACTACAGTAATGACACAAGAACGCTCTATTACAACAGTGAATTTATCAGAGTACTGCACAGGTTGAGGTCCGGTGGGGAGAGACATTAGTGAGCAATCTCAGTATACCATTTGGTTACTTACAATCCAACTCTCTCCATTCCTAGCAAATGTCACAGCCACTCAACGTGATTTGGCTACAGTGTCACTGTCTGCCTGTTGCTGTGTAACGCCTGTTGCGAATCATTAGTAGGCCACTTGGGAGCTTGTTAGTCCTCTTTCTTCTCCCAAGACAGCTTGTTAACTATGCAATCTAGTTCTCGCTCCCAAGAGAGCTTGTTAACTATGCGGTCTAGAACAGGATGTTCAGAAAGACAGCTATTTTAGTCCATGTGGCTTCTGGAATGACCAGGACTCAGCAAATGTGGGTTAGACGTCTTCTGTATGTTTCCTGAGCCCAGCCACAAACTGCAAGATTAGGGCTCTAGCCCTAAGCATAGTCACTAGAAAGGAAGTTCCACTGAACATAGTATGGCTTATTTGCAAATACATGTTTAGAATGAGCCTGCAGATCTCTGGAACAAGTATTCTCTTTGGCCCAACCTGCACAGTGTGTATTTTGAAATCTGCAAATGTCAACTTCTATTGTTTTTAGATAATTTATTGTTTTCCTTTTGCCACATTTTTCAAAGATTTGGATCCAATTGTGTGAAGCTAAGTTTCTGATCTAATTCTACAGATAGACATATATGTCTGAGGAGAATATTACATTCATAAAATGCATGGCCTTATTTTCTTTCCTGAAAAAAGCATGCATATTGCATTTTTCTTTTCCACCTCTCCTGCATAGCAGAATCAGAGTAGTTTAGCTTAAATGAAATGCAGATTAGGCAGGCTGCTATTCCTTTTAAACAGGATACAGAACTGGATATGGGCAGAGGGAATATACTAATGCAAAAGATGGAACTGTAAGAACTTTATGTGTGATTGTCTAAAATTACATTTTCCCTGCTAAGCGATTAGCATTAAGAGTGTAATCCTTTTTGGTAGACCACTATAGACCTGCAAAAACTGTCCTTTAGGTTTATCAAGATTAATTAATATTACGTGCAAGGCTTTGGATTCTATCAGTGGCTATAGTACAGGGCAAATTTAGGGGAGTAGAGATTGATGACCCAACTAGCTTTTTGGTCAAGAGTGTTGAATAGGCTGAAGTGTTGCTGATTTGCTTTCCAGCAAGGGAAGATACTTCAGCTTAGGATACATTAAAAAAAAACCTTTAAAAAGTTGGGTTTCAGTTTTGAATTGATTGCTATAAACATTCAATTAAAAATTGTGCCTCTGTGGATGATGATTGTTTTTCAGTAGATAATCACTTTTGGTTTATTTTTGGCCTATACCTGTAGCAATTGTGCATATAAAGAATTTGTGGAGTAAGAGTGACTGTGTTAACTAAAAAAAAAAAATCTGATCTTAGGCCCTCTTAGCTACAGCATGCTATGGCCACTGCTTTATCTATTTATTGATTAAGCCAGTCCACATCAAATGACTCTGGAGAGCTGACTTGTCAGTCATAAATTTCAAAATGTTTCTAGTTTCTCCAAACTTTCCTTTTATAACACTAGTATTTACATGTGTCTCAGAAGCAGGTTTCACTTATTGTCCTCTTACTTTACTTCTGTGTAAATATGGGAAGATTTCATGAACACAAAAGCAAAGCAAAAAAAAAAAAAGCCTGCCAGAATTTTAGGTTTTCCTGTATTAAAAAGCCCCTGTCTTCCAGTTCTTCCTCTCCTTGTCATATCTCTATTCCTGCTTCTATGGCCATTCAACAGTTAGTGACCAAATAATTTATTTCCACTAGGTTTTCTGCTGGGCTGATACTTACTCTGCCTAGTAAGTTTAGTTTCATTATAATCAAGTACAAATGTCCAAAGACAGTATACTGTGAAGTGTGAATTAGTTAGCAATTATTTAACCATACCTTCCATTAGTGCTATAGTTACTTATGAGAATGTTGACCGCTTGAAAGATTAGACTAAGAGAAGGAAACATTTCCAGACATCTAAAGAGCCTGCGCCTTGGTTGGAAACAAGCCTGAAATGGCTGGTTGCAAACAGAGGTATGTCCAACTGTTTTGACTAGCAAATGCCCGTTTAATGCTGCCATAACCTTTTTTTTAACCTTATACACATCTAGAGCAGTTTAGAAAACAAGCCATACTTCCATGACAATGAACTGTTGCACTCTAATGTTCCTCCCAGTCCCCACCCCCCTTTTTTTGGAAATACAATGATTTCTTTGAATAAACATTAAGAATATCCCCACCCACCCCATATCCAAACCAGTTCACCCACAAGTTAGTCACAATACTGAATATTTAACTTCTTCATTACAAAGAATGGATAAAATAGGCCACACAATTCTACAAAGTGATTTAGAAAAAAAAATCAATCTTTTTGCAGTCATAAATAAGTAGAAAATACAAATGATTGATAGTTTTCCCTGCCCCACCCCCTCCCATCCATTGGCCTTATTTGGCAGAATCTATTCTTAACATTCAGATATAACACATTCTATTATTCACAAGTTTCGCTGTGTGAAAATATGATCCTTGAAGCAAAAAATGAAGGTTGATGGGCTAAATCTTATGTGACAAAAATTTGATTTAACTTTTTTTTTCTTGTCATGATGAGAAAACCTGTTTACTTTTTTAGTTGGAAGGAACTGATTCTGATTGCAGAATTTAACCTTGAAATGGATTGGATGCTACTCTTCTTAGATGGAAGTCTGCAATCTGGGACTGATTCTCTGGTTTGTTCTTGGAAAACATCCTCTCATGCTATGTGCTTTAGGGTATTCCCTTGGTTGATATATCTGCTTTTGGTTCAGTGGCTGTTCTTGAAGCTAGCAAAATATTGCACTATCTTTCATGTAAAATGCACCAGGGAAGTCAAGTGAACGAACTGTTAAGACTTGCCTTCATCCTAATTTCTTGCTGCTGCAGTCCAATCTGGAATGCAATGGGGTTTGCAATACCAATGCCCTGCCATCTTTGGTTTTGCAGGATTAGAAAACGAAGCCAAACAGTAGCTTTCTCTTGGCTTCCTTACTTCTTCTGTAACTAACCTTTTTACTGGCCATTTTTCAGTATAGTAGGAAGATAAACATTTCCAAAGGATTTGTACTCTGGAAATGTTTACTTATCAGCTCTTGGTAACAAGAAAGCAAAGCATTCTCTTCATGGCCACCAGCATATACTGCAAGCTCTGTTCCCTCAAATAAAATAAATCACAGACTCCATCCACAAACAAATATTGGCTAAACAAGACACCTGAAGTAACTGTTTTGGTCCTTTATTTACAGTTCTTTATATATATATATATATAAAACTAACATAACAAGTATGTGCATAATGCATATGCAGTGGCCATAGAGAACATAAGACACAAACTGATTCTTAATTTCTTTCTTTTCTTAAAGCATATAGGAATGTTTTCAAATACTGGCTAAGTTCCAGTTTCAACTACAGTATCTTAATTGACAAACAAAATTAGCAGAAATTACAAAGGAAAGGGGTTTTGCTATTTCTGGCTCACAATCCTGCTCAAATTGGGTTTACTACCAATATAAAGGTTAAAGGGGGCACCCTTCCCCCCAAGATCAATGCCCATATGGAAAAGGGTTGAGCCACTACTCAATGAAGATTGAAAGCAAAACATAAGCTTTGCAGGATTCGGGGTGTTTTCCAGAGGCAAATCCTCATTTTGGGAAAAGTGGGGAACTTACCAATACAACTCCCGTTGAGTATTTTATGCCTCGTTCAGTCTAAAATAAATGTATAGCTTACTTGATCTCCTTGCATTTCCTTGGATCAATGGATATAAATGATGACACTTTTAGCCTGTGAATATCAGTCTACTTTTTCTCAACTGCGTTCTTTCTGTGCTTTCCTGTTGTTGTAGTAGCTTCTTCAATAGATTCTAGTGGACGTTTTTCTGCATCTGCACTCAACGCTATGCAACTTAGCTGACTGCTATGATACACACCCAATACTCCTTTTTTCGCTCTAACAAAGATAAAGTTTGGCAAATTTGTGACTTTAAATATGGTTTGCAGCATCTTTGTAAATGTAGCATTATATAATGAGTTTTCTGACACTAACCTGATCAAACTTGGACAAAGTCCGAGGTCCTTGGACAAACTTGGACTTGGACAAAATCCAAGTCCAAACGACTTATTTCTCAGGTGCAGACTACAAGAATGGGCCAGTTTTATATTCTTTAGTTACACGATTACACTATTAAATTTATATTCCTGTCTAAGGCTGAGAGAACAATAGGTGACAGGTTCAGGCTTACCAGTATTTTACATCAACCCTTAGATAATCTCTCTAAATCTATGAGAAACTCAACCGTACTCTGTATTTAAGTCTGCATAGAAACTGTCCTTGTTATTAAATGTAGAATCAATTCCTCCGGTGATGGTAGAAATAATCTCCTCTGTCCCAAAAAGATTATCAATTAAAATGCCTTTCCAGCAAGAATGATTCTGCCACCTTCTTAGAGCCTGTTCACAAGCTGCTCAGATTATTCCCCTGGTTCCAACCCCAGCTTATATTTATTTATCACATTTACATGGCCACCAATCTCACACAGAAAAAAAAATGACTCTGGGTGACATATAATTGCAGCTACAATATTGCAGCTTCCAATTATCACATAAATATATTCCCACATGGCTCACTCACATAACATAAAAACATGTACTCTTTCTTTAATTCTTTCTGTTTCTACCAGAAGAAGATAGTGCCACACCTTTAAAAACCAGTTTCTAAAATGCCAGAGCTTTTTTTTTTTGGTTAAAAAAAGTCCAAAATAAAATTTTGCGCTACCCTGTTCCCAACCACATCAACACCCAGAGAAACCTAAAACTTGTATATGCGCACATGTATGCATACGTATCAGCACAATCCTACATATGTCTGCTCAGAAGTAAGTCCCATTATGTTCATTGAGGCATATTTGCAAGATAGTATGCATAAGATTGCGCCTGGGTATACTGTTGGCAAGAAAAATCAACTAAAAATGGTAAAGTAGCCGTATGAATAAAAGTTAGTTAGATATGCTGTGTGGAAAACAGAAGATAAATTCCTGCAGTGTGCCTAATTTGATATGAAAGCTCTGTTTCTAAATAGAGCAGGACAGCCATCTGCTGTGATTTACTTTACAAAATATTAAAAAATAAAAACCAAACACACAAAAAATTACTTTTCTCTATGAGAAATAAAAATAACCCTAGTGCAAATATAAAGCCTGTAAACCTGGTCCTATGAAAGATTCTATGGTTAGTAAACAGCAGTTTTAAAGCAGGTGTCCTCCTCTCATAGAGAGAGCTCACATTGTTGTCTCCACGATGACATGACTTGGCTTGATCAGTTCTCCGTTGGCCAGGCCAGGAGGGCCGAATGTGGCAGCAATCTCTGTTTCTTTGTCCCACCGTGTGATCTCACGAGGAGCAGCCATTGTCTTCACCCTCTGGGGAGAAATGCGTACATGGAAATGAAGAGACTTCCAGACAAATTTATGGAGGCTAAGCCTATATTAAATATTTTGGATTCAGTAGGAAGAGGTACTTAGGAATATAACAAAGTTTAAATATGGTAGTTATTGGCTGTTGCTTTTTCCAAATTCACACAGCCATGAAAAAGATATGGCTGTTTTAGTAAGCTGCATATGGATGCTCCCATCTGAAAAGTACTGTACATATTATTAAACATGAGAGCTATTTACCATGAAATAGAACAAGAGAGATTGTTATCTTTCCTTGCAAGCCAAGAAGTACCATTTCAATTTGGTTAAAATAATTATTTTAAAATTGTTCTCTTTATGAATTTCCAATTGACTCACTATCCATTGGGGAAATATTTACTTCATAATCACACACTTCAAACAGCAGGAGGATTCTGATTCACATGCTTAGTTAAGCCAAGTGTGACCATTATCAAGCAATTTATTTATAGATGATATGACAACCAATTGGATATGGTTTGATTCCCCAAAGTCACTGTCTACAACCGTGATGGCGAACCTATGGCACGGGTGCCACAGGTGGCACGTGGAGCCATATTGGTGGGCACACAAGCTCAGCTCCGGCATGCATGCGTGCACCAGCCAGCTGATTTTTGGGCCTTTGGGGCCCATCAGAAGTCAGGAAACACACTGTTTCTGGCCTCTGAAGGGCCTCGGGGGTGGGGAAGGCCGTTTTTGCCCTCCCCAGGCTCCTAGAAAGGCTCTGGAGCCTGGGGAGAGCAAAAAACGGGCCTATCGGGCCCACCGTGCCATCACGTGCCAAAAGTGGGGGGAGCACAGGGGGGGCACTTAGAATTATGGATGTGGGCATGCATGCGTCTGGCCCCACCACACTCCCCCCGCTTTTGGCACACGATGGCAAAAAGGTTAGCCATCACTGGTCTACAAGATAACCCCTTACCAGGCTGGGATGAGAAAACTAATCTTATCATTAGGAAAGTGTACAGTGTGTAAAAGGGGGAGACCAGTTAGGAAAGTCATGCGAGGAAGGAGGTTAAATTTCCACTAGGTGGCTCCCAAACTCAATATTCCACTCTGTGCATGATACAAATGAAATGTGCAACTTTTATGGAGTGTGCACGAGGGGAAGATGTGCTACTGGAGAATACCACAGGATTTCCTGATCTTGGAAATCTTTTTGAAATCTACTATCAAAATTTATCCTAACTTTTCTGTGACTCGATGGCTAGCTCCTATATAAATGTCAGTCTAGTATGGTGGTTTAAGGCCTCCAGGCTAGAAATTGGGAGCCTGTGAGATCTAGTCCAGCCCTCGATGAGAAACCGGCCGGGTGACTTTGAATCAGTCCCTCTTTCTCAGCCAAGGGCAAATCACTTTTGAAGAAAATGTTGTCGAGGAAACTCATGATTTGTTCAGGAACTGGACTACTGTAATGCTCTCTACATGGGGCTCCCCTTGGGGAGCACCCAGAGGCTCCAGCTGGTCCAGAATACGGCCGCGCGGGTGGTTATGGGAGCGACGTGGTGCTCCCATATAACACCCCTCCTGCGCGAGCTGCACTGGCTCCCGGTGGTCTTCCGGGTGCGCTTCAAGGTATTGGTTATCACCTTTAGAGCGCTCCATGGCATAGGGCCCGGGTACTTACGGGACCGCCTTCTGCCACCGATAGCCTCCCACAGAC
>JANHZT010008388.1:98039-116376 GCA_032468215.1 Stegonotus admiraltiensis | reverse complement strand
AACAGAACCTCACAGCATACTATGAATTAAGGAAGAAGTAGATAAATAACCAACCAGAGAAAATAGGGCAGATCTTTTCCCAGCATGTAATTCCTCCTTCAGAGGTATATTGTCCTAGGGCCACTTCCAGGAAGAATACAGGAAGACCTCCCCCAAACAGAAAAATGAAATAAGGTATGAGAAATGCACCTGTAGAGGGGGGGAAAACAGAAGGGTGATTAGGAAGATTTTATGAGTCGGTAAAATAACCATTCAGACCAGTAGGTAATTATGAGGATAACAATAAGGATACTCACCTCCGCCATTTTTATAGCAGAGATACGGAAATCGCCAAACATTGCCTAATCCAATAAACCCTCCAGCTACGGACAACAGAAAATCAATCTTGCTGGCCCATTTTTCCCGTTGTGGTGGCTTGCCCTCCGCCTCATCCTCAGGCCGTGTCCCAGGGCTCTTGCCAGGGGAAGGTTTAAGGATATCCTTGTGAAAATCTTTCAAACATTGTAGCTTCTCCTTTGTTGCCATGGTTTTGTTTTCTAGAAAGATCAAAATTATAATATAAGGTATATAAACTGATTTACTTAACAGACCTTGCTCAACAGGTCCATCTGCTTATGCAACAGGTTGGCAAGCGCCTACGCAAAGTCAGTAACTAAGCCAAGGTTCCCACAAAACCAATTCGTGCGCAAGAGAGATGCAACTAATGATTAGTAATACATGAATCTGCAAACTTGAAAGCACGGAACAAGAATGTCTCCTTCCTTTAACAGGTACAAGGAAACTTTTCATAATATGAGGTTAGCATGCCAGGTTCATGAACATTCTGGCTAGGCAGTCATTGCATCCTACATTCACTGTGCTAAAAGAAGTGTTAACCTACGGTATTATGATGGCGCTTTATTTGTAGAAACTGAAATCAGTAGTAAGCCTCATCTTTCCTTTTGTGTGGAGGGAACATGGAACCTACTAGTGAAAGCTAAGCAGTTCATGGCCTACTACTGCTAGGAGTTACTCTTTCAACATCTAACCAACCCCTTGAGAAGTTTTATGGTAATATTAGTATATTAGCCTAATTCATCAGGTAACGTTGCTCACTGTAAAAAAATCTCCCACGATTACATCATTTCTTTCTTTTCACTGTCTCAGTATAATTTCCTTACCTGAAATTATATTAAAAAAAACCAAAACCCATACTTTAAAGATTTCCAACAGAATGGTTTTTAATAAGCATTTGTCAAATATAATGGATAATCCTAGTAATATACAATAAATATAAAATAGCAATTCCCCTACCTCTCCTGTTTATCCTGGGCCTGTTTATCTAGTCCCATATAAATAAGGCTTTCTGAATTCCGAGTTATAGAGCTACCTTATTCCATCATTCCTTTAGCATTTCATCTAAATTGTTTTTAAAAGATTGGCATTCCTCTGATGCACAATAAAACTGCATTCATTCCTATAGCAATAGTTATTAATTAATGACACTTCAATGAGAAGACTTGCTTGATACCAAATCTAAAATACACTGAACTTTCAGAAATAATCCTAGTTTATAAACATTGCTTTCAATTTAATATATTTATAATTGATGATATAGTATCTATTTAAAAAACAAGATTTCATCAAGATAAGACTTTCTGTACTAATGAACTACATATGAAATATTATCTGCGAGATGTATGCTATTCGCTTTGAACTGCAGAAGAATATGCAAAAATATTTTTGACAGCATAAAATTAGCTCCTTTCTGTAGATACACTTTTGCACATTTGAAGGCACAAGAGTTAATCCACTCTCACCATCTGTGTGAAATTGGTTTTCTTTTACCACAAAAATATTCTGCAAATATATGTACAAGTGGTCTTTGTCTTACAATCACAATTGGGACTGGAACTACACATGATAGAAAGCTCGAGGGGGAAAGATTTTAAAGTCTGTTTAAAACAGAACATTTTATTTTAATTAAGTAATATAATTTAATAAAATAATCCATTAATATGAAAAATAAAAACCATTAAAATAGAACATTTAAACCTAATCCTAATAATAAAAGAAATTGCCTTGCTCAAAGCCAGTGCTTAAAGTAGTAATACTTTAAGCCTTTTTATCTTTCCACAGTGTTTCATTAGTAAAAATACCTTTCATCTTTATCTGACTTATGGAAACTAGGAAGATTATTTAATTTATTGTATATGTCACTGCAAAAGCAGAGTTTGCATTGTTGTACTGGATGTCTGGATTTAATTTTATGCTTTCTGAATGGTAAACAGATCTGGCTGGCATGATAGAGATCTGAAACTATGGCTGACATTAGCTTGGCAAGAAATCTGCAACTAGAACTCAGTTGTCAGATATATATGCATCAGTGTACAATGTAAATGAAAACTTTTCCATCAACTACTAATCAACCAAGTTAAATTGGTGAGAAAACAAATCTGTTAAATGTATCTCTGAACATTTAACTGATATTTTAAAAAATATTGTTAATAATCAACTGGAAATTTCTTAAACGCAAGATGTCTTACATGATGATATTATCTAAATAATATTTCATTTTTTCTGAGTGTATCTGGATAGAAAATATATAATGAAAGAATGGAAAATGTCAGATAATAGTAAAATAAATAACAGTCAATTTGTCTCAAATATTTGATTCAATACAGTCATTATGATGGTATAAAAATGCTAAGCAGGTATATTAAAGAACATTGCAATTGTGTTCATACACCATGCTTAACCAGCTCTATCAAAATCCTAGGGGGTGAATTTGCTTCACATGTTAAGCATGACTAATTTTAAATTTCTTTTGGTTTTCTCTTTTCTTTTTTTGGTGGCTCAGTGCATTGCACAAATTCCCATTTAATTAGCTTAGAATTCAACCTGTTGCATAATCCTTAGAATGAGTAATTCATGAAATATGTTGGATTAAGAGGGTCAAAAGGTAATATTCATTATAGGAACAGTAGTGGCAGTGAAGAATAATTATTTATTTTCTTTGTTATCCTTGAGAAAGTTCACCAGGCCAAATCTTCATCTCCATTTAGCCATCATAAACATGGAAAGCTAAAGTTTCTGATCAGGAAAAGAGAGGAAATTTGAAAATTTGAAAAAAGAACAAATAGGGGATAATTGGTATAAATTCTTGGGCATATTATTAGCAAAGTCCAACCGTTTATTTTCCATTCCTGGCTATTTCATGTATCTGCACACCAGAACCAACTGTGATGCAAATCACCCAGTAAGCACTCTTTCCATCCATGAGTTCTCAATGATTTACAGCACGGGTGTCAAACTCGTGGCCTCAAATTGCTGTCATGTGACCTTTTTCCCATTTGTGGAGCTGAGGTAGGCGTGGCCTGTGCATGAGGCATCTGGCCCACGGGCCGCCAGTTTGACACCCTTGATTTACAGGAACTCGGGAATTTTTTTTTTTTTACATTTCAGTTCCATTATGCATGCGAAGAAAGGGACTGGAAATTCTATCTTACTGGGGCAGTATCAGGATGTATGCTAACGTGCAGAATTACATTTTTCTTGGCTTCTAACTGGCGTTGAATCAGTCCTTCCTCTGCACAGCGCAGTATTTATCCAGACTCTTTTCTGCATAAGTGAACTCTGAAATGAACATTTAAGAGGAATCATGTGTAAAAGCTTGTTAGTGAGCCATGGCAAAAGTTTGTCGGTCTACTTCTTGGGAATGAGAGCAAGTTGGAAGACGAGGAGATTTGTGATTAATAAACACAAAACAATATAGCAATTGTAGATTAACCAGGTTAGATTATGTAAAACTGAGATTGTCTGAATCCTTTCTGGCTGCTGAATAACACAGAACAGTTAGCCAAACATTACTAGTTTCTTTTATAAAGGAATATATTATTTCAGATATCATTAAAAGGAAGTACAGCTTTTTTTTTTGATTTTATTTATATGCCGCCCTTCTCCGGAGACTCAGGGCGGCTTACAATGCGTTAAGCAATAGCCTTCATACTTAAATATACTTCATACTTCATACATTCAGCTTAAAAACTGAACAGTTAATTTGAGATAATCATGTGATTTCTTCATTTAACTAAAGTGATTCGAGTTTTAAAAGACTCCCAATTTTTAAATGCCTAGGTTTTTTTTTAAAAAAATGTTGATTTTCTAGTTCAGGATCGTGATACTCACTAAATGGTTTATAATGAATAGTATTATAATTTTAGGTTATTTTCATATTGGCCTATTAAATATCTATGTTTTATTGCACTTATATTTTAAATTTTATTCTATGACCCAGACATAGTCAGTATCTATTGAAGGAAATTCCAAGGAAGATAAAAAGGGTACTACAAGATTGAAAAGAATTCTCAAAACAATATAAAAAATAAAAAACTGTGTTTAATAAAGGGCATTGTGCTGAGCATTCACATGATATGCATTTGATTTCCTGCAATTTTATTTTACTGATTAAAGCTATAATTACTTTTTATAGATAAGAATCAACAATCTGATGTAGAGTTGGAAAGCATTTTGCAAATATGAACTACAGCTATGTTATCAGTTAATCAGGAGCAACTCACATTCTTGAATAATAAAATAATTGAATAGTTCCACTTCTGAAAAACATGCCAATTTCTAGGAGACGTATGTCTGCCTTCCCTTCAAAAAACAAGAGTTTGGCTCAAATATTTATGATAGTTGAACAATGAGCCAAAGCTGCTATTTATAGCAAGAAACAATATGAATGCAGCCAAAGGAAAGTTCCTTCCAATTAAAAAAAAATGTTTAGGGCTAGGCCATACATGAATGCTATTTTTTGATGATGATCCAAATCAGTTCCATCAAATTCACAATCATTAACCAAGTTGTTCAATTGTATTACATTGGTGAAACTATTACATTGGCTTCCCAGACACAACTTTATTAATAAGGCATTGTCTTTATTGGCAAACATTTTTTGTAATAGGTCACCATTTATATTTATAAACCATTCCTTAAATATCCTCTAGTAAACTATCAATTATGATATGAAAAAAAAAGTTCTGCTGAATTTTATTTTCCCAATATTACCTCAACTGATTCCGAGCTATTTTCACTAAATTAAAAGAAGTCAATAAGACTATGTGACCAGTCTAGGAGACTGGCTTTTCTTTGGCAACAATCCTAACTAAACTGTTCTCTGTACATACATATGGAAGTTCAAACAACAAGGGGAAGTTCTCAAAAACGGCAAAAAAAAAATCTAAAGAACATGGTAACTTCATATTCTGAACAGTGGATTTAAAAAGATGCCCCAAAACATTTTTTTCTAAGTGGTTTACAAAATCCTAGAATCCATGCGTAGAAAACCTATATCCTCCTCTTTATATATTTCAAATTCCTTCCAAAGAATCTCAGTTTAGTGAATATTTTTCAATTCCATAAGAAATACTACTATATATTTGAATTAGTTTGCTTCTATTTTCAAAAAAATAGAAATTTCAAAATTAGAAATAGTATTGTTAATGAGAATTAACTAAAAGCTGGTGAGGGATCACAATCAATACTCAAGATTCAGACTTCAACCTAGAAGGCTACACTTTGGGGGTTTTGTTTTGTTATTGTTTTTTTACCGAAGATATAAATAAGCACCTTAGATAGTGTAGAAAGCGGACTCTGCCTTAATGCGGGAATAACGCTAAGAGGAAAAATATATTATAGTTTAACAATACATGAAGAGACTCCTGCATGCTTTTCTCTATCTTGTCCTACCCTTTTGGGCTTGGAAGTTATCCTACCCTTTTCTCTTCTGACATGATCACAAGGAGAATGAAAATTTTTACTTCTAATACAGTTTATCATGACACTGATGCCATAAACTGTGGTTCTTTTTAAATATAACTTACAAAAGAAGACAATGCCTTAGATCACCTTTTGGATAAAAATTCCAAACTGTACCTAAAAATATGCTTATGGTATGAGAATTATTCCTATAAATTTAACAGGCGGACACACCAACAAAACCATTTGTGAAAGAAGGAGCAGAAGCTGCAATACTTAGTTCATTCATATGTGATTCTCTGAATAGAGCCAGTATATTCCAATAAAAGAGAATATCTGTAGCTCAAGGTTGAATTGTAGAGCCTTTGGTGTTCTCACAGCTCCCTTGCAGACATTTCGTTACCTTACTAAGTAACATCATCAGTGCTGCTCAGCTAGTATTTCCTAAAACAGCTTTCCACAGGTGAAGCTGTATGTATATAATATCGCCACTGTTAAATCTACAAGAATTACTGTAAGAATGATGGCTCTGTTAAATACAACTGTCAGTTCTTAAGTGACCACAAACTGTCTTCAGTCTTCAATTAACAACCCCTAGGGTGAGCTTACTAAAAACTTAATGACTAACAATTATTCACACTTACCCACTACTTTTAAATTACATAATTATTCCTAATACAAAATGGTGAAGTGTTAACTCTATGCTGCAGCACAAATTATCAGACAGCAATCTAAAAACAAACTCTCAAATTATCCTTTTAATTAAGTTTGAGACACTAAAATATTTTTTTAAAAAAACCCACCTATGCCTATGGAAAGAAAGACAGGAATGAGAACAACTTCCCAACTTGTCTATTGTGCCCAGGCCAATTTCGAATCTAATGGTCTCTCTTCAATTATCTAGAAATAAAATATAATTTGTGTCGCATAGATGGGTAAAGAATGAAAAAACACTTAAAGCACTTTTAACATTCATGCAATAAGTCTAATAAGGAGAAAGACTATTCTGAGTATTCATTAAAATGATAAAGAATTAAAATAAGGGAATAAATTAGAGATCAGTCCACTGCAAACAGTATTGTTACGTTGCTGATCACAGTAAGAAATACAATTAATACTGAGCTCATATGCTTTCTATAGAAAAGATTCTGGGCTCTGCCCTGATATTTCCAAGTATTGCTGCTTTTTTAAGGATATCAAAACAGCAAGACAAGTTACCAGAAGGATGGGAACATAGAGTGAAAGAAAGCATAATGTTTCTACAGAGAACATGCTACAAATTATATAAGCCTGCTGTTACAAAAGCTGACATGGGACTACTTGTTCTTTTCCAAACAAAAGAAATAATAGCTATGATCATTGATATTTTCAGGAAACCAGAATTTCAACAAAATGGCAACACTGATATGAGGACACCATGACTCTGTGCTTCCATACTTGCAGCCCAGCATTTGACCCAACTAAATGATGTTAATTGCACCATGATGTAATTTAATCATTTGTCTGCACGCTCCCACAGATGCCTACCACTACCGCTATCTTTTGCTAATATCTTCTTTTCTTCAGAGTTTATAGTGTACTTTATACATATATATGGGCTATATACACTGATCTGCCTCTTCTAGTAGTCATTGAAGAATTTCTATAATAAATTTATCTGAAGATGTCTGGAATGAAAGACATGTTCTCACCTTCTATAGCTTTATTCAGATGTTTTAAAATACCGTATCTACCTGTACCTTAAATTTTACGTACTAATAAATAAAATATTTTCACAAGATAGTATTTAGGTTTGCAAATGATTGGCAACTTCTTTTGTGTTTTGTTTGAAAGTCTTTCCCGTGTTATTTCTAGTCTTCCCAATTATCTCTGTTCTGATACAGCTTGGCTAACTAAATTATTCCAGGTAGCTAATTAACTGCACTTTTGTAAAATGCCTGGAGTTCTCCACAATCAAACTATCCTTGTCCCATTGATTTTTCTTTTAATAAAAGAAGTACAAGGTATACCAATCCAAACTAAGACTGCAAAATAGAGTCGGAAGTTTAATTTTATTTTGAAGAATTCACATTACTTCAATGCACAGGAGAAACAACTTAAGCTTCCTCTTCTAAATACAAATCACAGGGGCAGCTAAACCTGCATACTGTATGTGGTCTGCAATTTAACTCTGAATTGCCTGGTATATTTCACTGATGTAGATATTTCTTTAATCACCAAATAACAATTCTTCATACATTCACAGAATTATAAAATTAAAAGAGACCAGGTGTCAGTATTCCAAGTAATACTCCCATATCGAACAGAACTCCAAGGCAGGTAGATTCTTAAAGAATAGTTTTATTGGATATATCATATTGGCACAGGCTGGTGAAAACCAACTCTAAATGTTCCCACAGTTTTCACCCAATTAAAAGCAAAAGTTTTCTCCCTTCCCCAATCAGTCAGTCACATGGTCCAATCCAGGTGCCATCCGGTTGCCTAGTAACTTCACTCCTCTCTCCGACCACCTTGGTTCCCAAGAGAAAGTATTTTGTTTTGCCTACAAAACACCAGCTATCTCTATTCTCCCCTCCCTATCCCTCAGCTCCAGTGTGGCAACACTGAAGTCTCAAAATGGCCTTGATTTGGTCAGCTTCAGGGTTGACACCATGAGGATTGCCTAATCCAATCTTCTACAATGTAGAACAAACAGTATTCATGAAGGGTAGCTATTCAGCCACTTCTTAAACCTCCAGAGATGAAGAAGCCATTCATAGAAAGATATTTCCACTGTATACCTCAGTTCGAAGAGACTACAGTAAGAGCCAGGATAGAGTTCAAAAGCAGTGCAAGTTTATTCCATGCAACCTCTTAAAGAATCTGATCTACTAACAGTCAAAGCGAATAGGCACCAAATAAGAGTCAACAGACATCAAGGGGGCTGGAGTTAGGTCTCTTTAGAGAGTGTAAGACTCCAGACTGATGATCCGTTTGACCCTGCCTTCAGGCTTAGACTAGTCATCTCCTACAGTATATATCTTATCATCAAGAAGTTCTTCTTTATATTTAAACAAAATCTAGGGAGGGGGAACTTATATGAAGCTGTTCTTGTTTTTATGGGCTGGAAAATAGTTCCTGAACTTCTTTACTGTAGCTTCCCTCTGCATACTTGAATGTGGCCATTATGTCTCCCCAGACCTTCTCTTCTTTAGAACTGAACATCTCAGTTTCCTCCAGGCTATTTTTACTGGATGTCTCAAGTACCTGTATCATTTTTCTTGCCCTTTTTCAACTACTCATGGTCTTACATCACATTAAAACCAGATTTTCTTTAATTTTTAAGAATTTAAAACTTCTATATAGTTCTCTGTACATTTAAACACTAAAACCAGTGGTGGTCTGCTGCCAGTTCGGACTGGTTCAGGCGAACCGGTAGTTCCAACAATCAGTTGCACCCACCCACTCCTGCCCTATCCTGCCCTATATTTCCTTCTTTCTGGCTCAGCTGATTCACGCAGCACAGCTGATTTCAGTGCCTCCACTGTTCTACTTACCAGGGCTGCCTTAGAAGCTTCAAATTGCTGTATTTTGAATGCTGCACGCAAGCGCCTTAGGCACGCACGCTCAAAGAACTGGTTGTTAAACCGGTTGCAACCCACCATTGACTAAAACAACAGAATAACATAGAATAACAGGGTTGGAAGGAAACTTAGAGGTCTTATAGTCCAATCCTCTGCTCAAGCGGAAGATCTTATACCCCTGCAGACAAATAGCTGCCCAGACTTTTTTTCAAAACCTCCAGTGAAGGAGCACCCAAAACCTCTGGAGGAAAATTATTCCATTGATTGTTCTCACTATCAGGAATAATCTTTAGCACCATATAGCTAATAAAACTTTGACAACAAATAAAAAGGCCAGGTTTTTTTGGTTTTTTAAAATGCTTTAAATTTCAGAAGAGTAACAGGAAATATTAGATAAAATAAAGCTTTTGTTTCCTTGGTGAAGTAAAAATACACAGTTATTTCGGCTTACTGTGTTCTGCAAACTGAAGTATATTTTTAAAAGGGCAATTTATCCTTCGTTTTCAACAATGGTGGAAACACTAACACTAATACTAAGATTCATCTTAATATTATTTCAATTTTTCTTTTTCCAGTTCCAGCTGAGTTCAGATATTGATTTTGCCATCATTATTTATATTTAGTTAGTGTTAATTGCACAAGGGCAATTTGCACTCAGTAAGCATGCAGTTAATTTCCAGAGAATACAAAGCAACAGTTTGTACAAAATCCCTCAGCTTTCTGCTGAGAATGTACATTACCAGGAAATAGAAATATTTATAGTCTCGTAACTATTTTGTTATACAGTAGGAAAAAGAGATGCATTTGCCAAGCAGCATTTTTATATAAACAAAAAACTGGAATTAAAATCTTAAACACTAATATTTTATGCACATACAAATAAACCAATTTTCTTACATAATATGGAGCTTGAAAGAAAGGCAGAAGAGGAATAGGAGACAGACAGTTATATGATATAAACAGTTTTTGTGGGGTTCCCTGTTGCTTTCCAACAAGCCAAAGTACTTTCAATTCACATTTAAAAGGAAAAGTATGCATATTTTGATTGTATTATTAGAAAAATTAATATGAATCTGAATAAAATTATACGATTACAGTAAAATAGCTTCTAACTGTTTGGGATGAAAAATACTAAAACAAGTAATACCAAAACAATATAGACAAGAAATACAAAATATATATCAAATGTATCTATATCATGAACTAAAATCTTCCAGATTTCTTACAGTTCACATATCGAAATCTATGAGAAATATCAAAGATGCTTTCTCATGAAGAAAGGATAAAAAGACTGTCATTTCATTATTAAGTGTCATACAATGTCTGTTCATATGAAGTTCTACATCTAAGCCTCAGATCCAAAGGTAAATTATAAAATAATATAGTGCATATAAATGAATTTCTGAGTAATTCACATTTTTAATCACATGGCTAAAGATAATAGATGGAATTGTGCTCAATGGTTATTCCACCACAAAAACTAGATGGGCTGAAAGAGCACTTTTCTACTTTAAAATCCATTTATAAGCATTAATTTTGGCAGAAAATAAGAAAACATTAAAGCATAAAATAATTAGGCAGATATCAGAAACAAACTCTCATCCTTCATTAATAGTGTATCCTATGAAATACTTGGAACAGGTGTGTGGATTAAAATATAGGTAACTTAATATTGAGATTAATCTCTAAATAATTATGGAATTCAGAACAATTGAGTTAAGTTTGTTCTAGAGTAAGAACAGTAGGCTCTTGATTACAGTTTTAGATAGATCTGAGGGTGGAAAAGAGATCTATTGCACCAAATTTGTGCTAACAGTTCTGATATCCACAGATCTCGTCCTATCTGCATATTAATATATGTTTCAAAAGGTATCTTCCAATTGTTCTCTTTGGCAACACTAGATCCCGCTAGCAGTGGAATATTTGCTTGCTTGGATAATCCAAATCTCTGCCTTTGGTTAGTAGAGTTGTGTCTTCATTTTTGTACTTTTTAAATAATAATAATAATAATTTGGGTTTTTAATGTTAAATTCCTCAAAAAAGACAAAAAAGTTTCTAATTTCTTAAGATTTGCCCAAGAAAAATATGTTATCATGCATATGTGTTTTTAAGAGTTGTGAGCAAGCAATTCAAAACAAGCTAGTCAATTTCAAATCGAAATAGCCATTTGCCTAAATGTCTTTCTATTGCACCCTATCTCTGTACATTTGAATAACAAAAATGGCTATATACTTTATACAGACAGTAAAACTATGAGAGCCTGCAAGAGTAGGTAAGGACAGATCAGTGTGTAGCGTGATCATGGTGGAAGATCGATGGTGGTGAAACATTTGTAAGAACTGAGAACTGGTCCTACCAATATAGTACATTTTGGAAAAACAGAAAACTACTTAAAATGTTCATGGAAAACATTCCTAAATTTCCCAAATACATAACACAAACAAGGTCTCAAGCTCTCTGCATCAGCATGCCTCCCCCTCATTTCACAAGCACCCCACCTCAGCTGCACTCACCAGTCAGAACGTCTATCCCCTCCTCAATGTGGATGGGCAGGGCTGGTTCCTCCATAGGGTAAGACACTGATAGAAAGTAATGAATGTTGGTAGTATTTGTTGCAGCAAATGAACACAGAAAGATGGATCCTTCTGAGCATTGCAATTAAAAATAATATTGGTGATGACAATGAGCAATCAACTTCCCCCCTATGGAGTTGCACCTTAAGAAACACTGAACTCCAGAACTAACTCTGATGAGTCTCTCATTATAAAAATGCAATCTTGAGAACCTTAGTCTGGGAAAACCTACTTCTGTCGGGAGCTAAAGGCTTCAGTATACCTGGATCCAATTGAAGATTAACAGGGATACAGACCTTTCTTAACATTATTACAAAACAAAATGCCCAGAGTCACTTTGATAGTGGGAATGGCAGCATGTAAGTTTAATAAATAAATAAAATAAATTATATTTTCTCAAGTTATTGTATGAAACATAAACATTTTAACAAGCCTAAAAGTTGACATTATCCCTGTGTAATTTTCCAAACTCATTTATTCCCTGCTTAAAAATGTATGCCATAGAAGTTAAAAAGGACCCAAAGAACTAAGTCATTTATATTGAAGAAACTATGAGCAGGAAGAAATATCTATGTGAAATATTACCCTATATGGGTTGTGCACATATACAGAAATAATCATTGGCATTTCCAATTTGATTTTCATTACTGTAAGGTACCACAGCAATTATTTTGATGTGCTGTATTGTTTGCAGTCCGAAGCTTACTCATATATGGGCTGCATAAATTGAGTGTTTATACTGTTTTCTTGTTTGCTGATGCATTACTTCTGATTTGCCCATTATTGTTATTAACAATAACAGACCTGTATGTAGAATACCTGCCCTGCACTTCTTTCAATGAAATGTTTACTTAGATGTGCTTCTAACATGTGCATCTAAATGCAAATAGGTGAGGTGTAGTGTTTTTGATGCACACTTTAATGCATATCCATTTTAACATAATAGGCTGAAATAGACTAAACACTAGAGATTCACTTGTGATAGCTCTCTTTAATGGTTTCGTTAGCTGAACTGGGTCTTTTGGCTTATGTAACCTTTACATATCAAAGGCATCCTGCCTTGTAGATTAAAGAATCCTTGTATGTCTGCAGATGAGATAAAAAATGTGCTATTTGGAATACAGGGTTGAAGGATACTGTACTATGACTGTTTTTAAATATAAAGATGACCTATTCCAGGGCTAAACATATATTCTATAGAATCCAACAGTTCCATGAGGATGGGTTTTCATGACAGACTAAGTGCAAAATATATATATACCATGTTTTCCCCAAAATAAGACCTTATCTTATATTTTTTTGAACCCTGAAATAAGCGCTTGGCATTATTGCCATGCACTCAAAAGCCCGATTGGACTTATTATCAGGGGATGTCTTTTTGGGGGGGGAAACAGGGTATTTTTTTTTTTACTCAAATATAGCCTGGGTTTTTTTTACTACTAGAGTTTTGTCTCTTGAGCAAGGGTTCTGGGAATTTTTAAACTAAGGTACCGCAACTTGCAAATGCTTGAAAGCTGCTACTCTATTCTGCCTGCTAAATTGAAGATCCTAAAGAAAGGAATGGGCTTAGCAATATATGCCTGCTAGACATGTACTCCCTTTCACATTAGTTTTGTTGTACATTACCCAGAATCACTTGATTGTGAATGGACAACTATATAAATGAGACAAAAATAAATAAATATCCCTAAGACTGAAGTTTCTATCTTCCATAATGACAATTTCCAAGGTGATTTGAAGGCAGTAAGCAAATGAAACGATAGAAACCTGTTTAGTCCCAGGTTTGTGATGGAGAACATGTATGTGTATAAAAGATATTAAGAAAAGCCAGCACAATATTTCTGCAGCTCTCAAAGGCCTCATAGAAAGCAGAAAAGTAGACTACAACTTTTCTTTTTCCTTCCAGCTTTGTCACTTGGCATACTTATATATATAATACTCTTCCATCTGACAGCAGGCCCTATGAGGATTTCATTTGTCTCTTATAAAATAATTTTAAAACTCTGGCTCTGAATCATAGTAATAATTGGAAGAAGCCATGCCCGGTCTGAGTCAGTACATCAAGGCATCCATCCAACGTGGACTAAGTTTCTATTTTAACTTTGCAATTGATTTCCTTGAATTGCTGACTTAGTCTTATTATGTTGACATTAGTAAATACAAGGCATATGAAATGAATTTATCACTGCCTCCTTTGGCTAAATGATTCTCTTTCTCAGCCTACTCTAAACTAATCTAATTAAAGAGCATGTGCTCCAGGCAGGTGAGAGAAGGAAGTAAAAAAAAAAACCACTATTGTGCTCAGTTACATTGGATTTGCCCTTCCCATGCTTCTTTAATGGCAGTGGGATCTAAGGAAGCAAATCCAAGTTAAATTCAAGAAAATTAGTCTATGCACACACCCTATTATCTATTGTACAAGAAAGAACAGATTGTGCACACTGCGTGATGTTAATTATCTACATTCTAAAGTTCTTACTAGAATTACTGAGAAAATCAGCCAATTCACTTTCCAGACCGACTAGGAATTGTGATTAACCTATCTTGAAGGAGAGAGGACACTTTTCTTCCACCAAGATGTAAGAGACAAGTACTAATAATGCACTGGCTCAGTGAGAACTGCTATGTACCACTGGCTTTGGGTAAAGAACTTGGCATATACTGTCCTCTCCTCCTCACATCTCTGTTTTTCAGAGTCTATTATCCAGACTGATAAAGTTGGATCTGAATTATAGGAGAGCTCATTTCTCCATTGCAGTCCAAACCAGTGGATTTGTACAAGAGCCTTTTTAGGTCATTGCACAAGCCTATGAAACAAAATGAACAAATGCACAGACCTTCTCCCTCTGTTCCTTCATTTGTAAGTGCCAACACCTTCGTTAAAAACCCAATGATAGGGAACAAGCAACTTTCTAATTTTATATCATGAGGCCAGTGTTATTAAGAAAAAAAAATAGTCCTCTCACTTACATTAAAGGAAACGGTGTAAAAAGGTAGAGATGCACTATTTTTAACCCCTCCTTCCCTCCCTCTCTTCATTCAGTACTATAACTAATAGTTTAGTGGTTGCTTTGCACACTACACACTAGTGCTCTGCACACTCTCTCTGTGTGGAAACTCCCTTGAAATGGTGTCAAATGAAGGCAGAAGCTGCCTCTGCACATTCCAGAAAATGGCAGTGGATGGAAAACCAGAGCAGTAGAGAAGGGCACAAACCAGCTTCTGTCATCCAGTTCTGTAATTGGGCTAACAGTGGACTAGGTGTACATTTAATCTATGGTATGACAGAGCAGAGCCAGGGAAGAAAACCCTGTTTTTGTGTTATAAAAAAAATATTTTGTATAATACCTAGAGAATACACTGTATGGACATTTTATCATTATGAACAACAAATGCATAATCAATAATGTAAGAAAGATGAAAGCTCCTACAAAAGGAGAAAGCTCTCCCTTACTACTTCTCCCATTGCATGGATCTCCAAAACCCAAACAGACTGCCAGGTTGAAGGAAGTTTGCAAATACATTTCTGCAAAACTGGTAGTAGCCAGCACAGTATTAATTAAACATAAGTGTGCACTCTACACGTTGCTTTTATTCTTAAGTCAAGTAAAACTTTAGCTCCACAAAAGCAAAGAACCGTGTTACTGAGTAGCTTTCTGAACGGATTTGTTATGGAAATGTAAGTTACCATCCTTGCTAATGAATTAATTTAAAGAAAATGAAAAGCAACAAAATTGTTTCTGAGCTTGCCATTATGTTAGGCACGGTGCACATACAGAATATAATATAAAACAAGAGCCTCTATACCACAATTGCTGTCGTAATTTTCTTTTCCAAAGCCAATTTACCTTTATCAAAGGAATATATTTAAACTTAAGAGAAATCTTTCCATGACTGAAGTACATATAATGCATTTCCAAATACATGGCTTTTAAGTTGGAATGCAAAAAGCATTTCCAAGAAGTATATGAACGTATTAGTTATAATTGTTCAAGGGGAAGGGCAAAATCCCATGGGTTCACCTACATATATATATAGGCTCCCATGAAGAAAACGCTTTACAACCTGTCAAAATGTACGACTAAGCCAAAACTGGCAAACAAGTGTGTTAACTCCTTTCTGGCATCCCACATTGATTTTTGTGTCATATCTTTTATATTCCAAGCCACAAATCAAAGACAGCTTGTTCTCTTTATCAATAGGGTCATTTGGGGAGCTTTTTCATCTGAAGATCAAGATAAATTGCCTTAAATAAATGTTTACCACAGCTTGGTGTTTTGTTTTCTCTAGGTGCAATGCAAAATAAGCCACTGAACCGCTCTCTAGCACAACCTTGTGGTGAGAACATTACCTGTTTACACAACATGAGGTCCTACTTCAGCTTGCCAGATGTTAACTATGTTGTGGTGCCTGTTAACTGTGAATCAACAGGTTCAGTATAGTTTACTGGGTGTATCTATTTAGGGAGGCTGCTAAATGTTGATATATACATTATATAACATGATAAATTATAGGAGCAGCTGTGAAGTATTACTTGAAGTCTTATCCATATAAGGAACCTTGCAAATAGAGTAGAACCTAAAAAAACAAAGCATATCTTAGCCAAAGATTGGAAGCAGGAAATTCTATGCTGACTTGTTCTATTACCATTGAATAATGTCTTGTGGTGCAATCTTGAGAAAGTTTATTCAGAATTAAGTTCTACTGAAGTAAGTATATTTAGGATTTCAGCACAACCTTATCATGTTGGTTCAGAAATAAGTTCCTTTAACGTTTACTGGGTCCTCCAAACATAAATGGGGCACACTGGATTGTAACTTTAGGCAAGAAACACAAACCCCTACTTGTTAATATGAGGTATGGTAAGCTGGTTATCTGTAGACTCAAAAATTGAGGAATGTTGTGGAAATTATGTGTAAAATATGAGTGATCTGCACCCACTTTCTGATTATGATTCAGCCTAGGTACATAGGCATGAAAATGACTAGACTTTGACCGGGCAAGGTGTTTTAATCCATATCTGAGATCTAAAAATACTGTGTCAGCTCCATATCGTGGATGTGTATGTTGGGGATATGGATTTTATTATCTTTCTATGAGCAGATGATGAACATCTGGATCCTGAATATTTACGCCTATATTGCTAATATTACAATGTTTTTATTAACAAGCATAAAAAACACTTACATGAAGAGGAGTATCTCCAGAAAGGATTTTCTCTTCCTGTTTCAGAAAAAGAAAAAAAATAAAAATAAAACAAAACAGAACAGAACAGAACAGAACAGAACAGAACAAAACAGAACAGAAAAGGACAAAGCAAAGCAAAGCAAAGCAAAGCAAAGCAAAGCAAAACAAAGCAAAACGAAGAAAAATAATGATGCGAATGGGGAAAAAACAAACGAAGATCCTTTGGGCATAAGTAAGAAGCAATTTAAGGAACAGCTAGAGCTAAAAACTGTAATACCACAATTTTCTCTAATGTCCTACTTCAATGTAATATGCCAGCATGAAATTCTGGAAAGCTGCTCCAAAATTAGATTGATTTCAAGGTGAAATCTGTGAGTGAACGTTATTTCCAATACTGTACTACCTAACATGATAGAAGGCTTTTCCCCCTTTCTTTCTGTGACCTTTGTTTTTACAAGCTTTTTTCTAGAACGGAAAGATCTAGAATACAGGAAGGTTTCTCATTCCAGATTAATTCATCCATTTCATCTAGGAGTATCTACATATTTCTGACTGACAGTGGACTGATAGAGCCTGCTTAGTGTTTTTTGAATAGCACCACCTGCCTGGTTGTAGGCACCCAGTTTGGCTTTTATCCCCTGCTCAAGTATAGGTAGTCCTCAACTTACAACAGTTCATTTAGTGACTGTTCAAAGATACAACGGCACTGAAAAAAGTGACTTACGGCCATGTTTCACACTTACAACCATTGCACCATCCTCACGGTCACATGATTTACATTTGGATGCTTGACAACTGACTTACATTTGTATGACGGTTGCAGTGTCCTGGAATCATGTGGTCTCCATTTGCGACCTTCTGACAAGCAAAGTCAATGGGGAAACTAGAGTCACTTAACAACTGTGTTACTAATTTAAGAATTGCAGTGATTCACTTAACAACTGTGGCAAGAAAGGTGATAAAATGGGGAAATTCACACCATCTGCCTCACTTAGCAACATAAATTTTCTGCTCAATTGCGCTCGTAAGTTGAGGACTACCTGTATTACTTAAAAATTAAATGCTGACATGTTTAAAGCTTCTTTCTAGTTTACTGCAATCTGTGAGTGAAGCAGTAAAGGTTTCAATCTCTTGCCAGGGGTCTGATATGAATAAATTATCCTCCTGTTTGGTCTGTGGAACGAATACCTCTTCAATTCCACCACACACACCCACATACCCCGCATTACCAATTCTAGAGGATTAAGACAGAAAAATTAAAAGGCTACCTGAAAG
>JANHZT010008382.1:13841-36972 GCA_032468215.1 Stegonotus admiraltiensis | reverse complement strand
TTGGCTGTCTTAGGAATTCTGGGAGTTGAAGTCCACAGGGTGTGAAAGAGCCAAGTTTGCCTACCACTGCCCTAAACTATTATAATTAAAACCATGCACAGGCATGTGCCAACACATACATATACAATCTATTTTTCTCAACTAGAATTGGAAAAATTTATTCCAATTTTATAATTTCCAAGAGAAATTATATTGTAGGTGAATTACATCCTTTAATTTAGCAACATATTAAGTTTTTAATATATACTTAAATTGGGAGTATTAACAATCTTTTTTATTTTGACTTGAAGGTAACAAGAGAAAGACTATCTACCCTTTTTGATACATTTCGATTTAAATGTAGTCATATTTCATATTTATTTTTCACAGGGAATAGTAGGGATGTGTCAGTGAAAATTCTATTGTTAATCACTTAAATTATGTTGATTCTATAGTTCTATTAGTACTTTTATAATTTTCCAAATGACCAAGGATAAAAGATGTAACACTGGCATTATAGAATACAGGCTATAATGTACCTGGCTTCTTATATTACTTGGAAATTCCACTAAACCAAGTCCAATCTTTGTGGAATGTTTACTACCGCTTTGGCCTGTCAAAGGCTTCATCAGATGCTGAAATATTACCAAACCATATCATATTCTAAGTGTTGTATCTTCCTCCCTCAATTATAAGGGATCAAAGAAGACTGAAGGGTCAACCTACACATTTGTGTGTATCTATTCTTACACTATGTAACATATTAACTTAAACAGGTCAGTGATGGTGAACCATGCCCAAAGTATAATATAAATGCCAATTTCCTCCAGCAGGAACATATTTCATAGATTTAAGAGACGATAGGGAAAATAGCCATTTCAAGGTTAAGTTTGTATTCAGATTACCCCGTTTCAAATCAACAATTTCTATTAAGTTTTTTTTAATAGGAATTGGAAGATCTAACTTTAAGAAGTGGACTTCAATTCCTAGAAATCCCCACCCAGCATGCTGAAGTCCACACATCTTAAATTTGCCAAGGTTGAAAAATACTGATCTAGGGGAAAATGAAATTCATTGAAAAATTTGATTTGGCTTGTGCTTCAAAAAATTACTAGCCACTCAAGGCAGAAAGTTATGTTCAAGAATACAGACACAACACAATAAGTTGATCTAGGGACTGAATAAACATTTAAGGTATAATGTAACTTAATTAATATCCTTGTAAAATCGGTTGATATAGAACAGAATTCAGCAACAGCATAGAAAATTTAAAGTGTTCCTAAAATAATCCTGTCCCCAAAGCTGTGATGAAATAATTATCTACACAGGAAATTAACCAAATACTTCTTTCCGTAAGACAAGATAATAATTTACCTGGCCACTGATAACATAATTCACTCTGCTGGATTTCCTATATCTGCCAATATTAAGGCACGCACAGCCTTTCATTAAGCTTGTCAAGGAACAAAAGTCAAAATTTCAAAAAACAAAATTTCAATCCCATACCTTTTGCATTTTGAATAATTATATCAAAAAAGGATTTATGTTTTCAGGTCATTATCATGCAATTCTGTATATTTTAATTTTGTAAGTTAACCATACTGATCTTGAAGCTTAACAACCACATGTCAAAGAAAAGCTACCTAGTGTTGCTGGTCAAAATCCCTTTTAAAATAGACCAGTAACAAAGTAACATATTACACATTCATTTATTTATTTTTGCTTTGTGTAAATAGCAATGGTCTATCAGAAAAATAAAATCAGTAGTGAAGGCCTCATTTTTCTTGCATTTTATTTGAGCAGAAATGCAAAAAGCTTTTAAAGCTCCTTGAAAAATAAAAATGGAGAGTGCATTTATATATGTATAAAAAGTAACTGACTTAGTAAATGGGGCAAATCAGTATAAAGACAACTGGAAATGCCTCACAGTAGAAAATATGAACAAGAACACAGGAGGACTATCAGCTTTAAAATTGTCATTTACCATCTTGTAAACATGAAAAAAGCAATTCACAGATTAAAAGTTCATGGGAAGTAAACTTCTTTAAATTATTTGTCAGTTCAACCCTGATTCAAAAATATGGCTAGCAAAAATACAGATTTAATTCACTTATATCTTGAAGTGAGCAGTTGATCTTATTCTGAAAAATTGTTCCAACTCATTCTTTGAAGATACATCCAGGAAAAAAAATCTCACTTGAATCCCATCTCACAATTGTACAATATTTCTCATGTTTACACCCACACACACATATGGAGAATTGGCTTGCTGCAAGATTTTCCATACTATAGATTGAGCCGTGGAGAAACTGATGGAGGAAAGCAAGCAAATTCTCTTAGAATGCTCCGTGCTACATCAAGATTATTCTGGGCTATTTCAAGGGCCCTCTTCACTTCTTCAAAAGAATAACCTTCTCCCATAAGTTTAGCAATCTTTGCATCAACATTTTCTATAGATGTATTATGTGCCTTCCTATGGTGTATTTCTGGAGCAGTCCTACGAGGAAGTGGTTTTGGAGGTCTGGCTGGTGCTTGCGAACCATCTACATAAAAAGAAAAAAGAATGGTCATTTTTTATGGAGATAAAAAAAGATATTCCTGGCTAATACAAAGTCATTGATTCTATTCAATTATCTAACTATCAAAGGTAATTTCTGAATCTGAACTGGACAGTGTATTTATACATATTTAATCTTTGCACAGATAGGAGGAAAAGAATTATTATTTGTTTGCTTTGGTTCAATAACAAGCCCTACTTGTTGAATCTGTCTCCATTCTTCTGAGGTGGGTAAAATGAGGACCCAGATTGTTGGGGGAAATATGCTGACTCTGAAAACCTCTTAGAGAGGCTGTAAATCATTGTGAAGCGGTATATGGGTATATGGATTATGGGATTATTATACGGTATATGGATTATGGGATTATTATACGGTATATGGATTATTGGAGCGACATGGCGCTCCCATGTGACACCTCTCCTGCGCGAGCTGCACTGGCTCCCGGTGGTCTTCTGGGTGCGATTCAAGGTGTTCATTACCATCTTTAGAGTGCTCCATGGCTTAGGACCTGGGTACTTACAAGACCGCCTTCTGCTACCAATAGCCTCCACCAGCCAGTACGCTCCCACAGAGAGGGGCTCCCCCGGGTGCCGTTGGTCAATGTCGACTGGCGACCCCCAGGGGGAGACCCTTTTCTGTGGGGGCACCTGCCCTATGGAACAAACTGCCCCCCAGGATACGGAGGATTTCCGACTTGCGCACCTTTCACCATGCCCTCAAAATGTTTTTATTCCAACAAGCCGGGCTGGCCTAATTTTTTAATTTTTAACTTTTTTAACTTTAAAAATTTTAAACACAGGTGTTTTAATTAAATAGATGGGCCAAATTATTTAATATGGTTTTAAATTGTTTTTAAATTTTATATTTGTGTGCTTTTTTACTTGGCTGTACACCGCCCTGAGTCCTTCGGGAGAAGGGCGGTATATAAATTTGAACAATAAATAAATAAATAAATATAGGTGTAAGTGCTATTGCTATTAGATGTTACCAAACCATACAAAAAAGATATAATTAAAATTACTTCATTCTTAACTTTAACTGCTTTTCTCTAATATTTTCTATGAATCTAAGAAGACCTTCACATTTATGATTCCTCTGTTATGGCAATATTTATCTCTATGATGTGCAGTTGCAAACATTACTATAAAGTATTATTGGAATTAATGAAAATCAGGGGTGGCATTTTAAAGCATAATTTAATAAATACAAATGCAAATAAATTATCTCAGAAGTACAGGTAATCCTGGATATATGACAATTGAACCCAAAATTTCTATTGCTATGCGAGACATTTTTAAAGTGAGTTTTGCCCCATTTTTTGACCTTTCTTGCCACATTTGTTAAGTGAATCACTGCATTTATTAAGTTAGTTTCACAGTTGTTTAAGTGAATTTGGCTTCCCCATTGACTGTGCTTATCAGAAGGTTGCAAAAGGTGATCATATGACCTCAGGACATGGCAACCACCATCATAAATACGAAGCAGTTGCCAAGTGTCTGAATTTTGATGACATGATCATGGGGATGCTACAATAGTCATAAGTCACTTTTTTCACTGCTGTTGCAATTTTGAACGGTCACTAAACGAACTGTTGTAAATCGAGGACTACCTGTAATTACATATCAGATCACCTTCCATTCTTAAGGTTTATGATTCAACACATTCCAATAAATTAATTACAATGAAAGATAGTAAGGATTTTTATCAGCTTTCTTTCTCATTGTAAGAGTATTTTTTTAAAAATGCGAATGTCAAACTTTCAGCTCTGGGGTTCTGTGCTCTATATAATCTTCATCATATTATTACTATTATCATTTATGATATCTTAATCATACATATGAATTGGATTATTTAATTATTAACAGCTGTGGTCACAGTAATAATAATTCCTTTGAAATTGTTTTTAAATAGTCTTTATTCCATCAAATGGCTACACCAATTCTGATCATAAAATGGGGTGAAATAAATATAACATGCTTTATTTTTATTCAAGAATATAAGTATTGTTAACAATATTTTATTTGATTTGGGTGAAACTCCATGAACATAAACTACAAAATCTAAATTTATTTTAAAAAATATTTTCAACTAGTACACAAATTTCTATTTAGCTTCAATGTAAATTATAGATGCAAACAATTCTGCATTATGTTACTTGCAATGTGACTAAGAAGATGGATATTTAGGAATATATATTTCAGATAGATATCTTAATATTTGAGTAGCCTTATATTTTTTTAAAAAAATGTTTGAAATTGTCAGCAATGAGAATCTTTCAGTAGCAACATTAATTTGCTTACTAGTATCCAAAGTACCACAATTAATAGATAGGAATTATATATAATACATGCCAAATTATGGATAGAATTAATAAACAATGGACTCCTTGGTGCTTCCTCAGCTTAGTTGTTTGCCAAAGACTCTACACACCATCCTGAGCTACATATATTATCTTCTATTGGAATAAATAATGCATGTAACTTATACATAGCTATAGCTTATATAAAGTATACCAACATCTACATTAAAAAGATATCTAAATGATTTAACTTGTACATAATGCATATGGGAACATATTACATAAATTGATGAAATTGAATTTTGGAAAAGATTTGTGTAAACTAATTGCATTACTATGCACACTAAAGCAATATATTATAATAAGAGGTTGAAAATAATGTTTTCACACCTTCTATTAGATTAGAACTTCAAACCCATGGCAGAGTTTATTAAAAAGCAAGATATGTTGAAGTTAAATTCATATATTTAGTAAGTACGGTATAGGTACATAAGAAGTTTCTACTGCTCCAACAACTGGGGATTACCTGTTGTCTTTTTTAAAAAGTTACCACATCTTAAAAGACTTTCTGCCTACAGTTATCTAATAGTGTCACTCAATCTAACAGTGTAATTCAATGTTGTTTATTGGCAACAAACATAATAACAACAAACACACACCCAATCTTGGAAGATATGACTTGGTCCAAGTAATACCACTTTTAGACTCCAGTTGGAGCAGAAAAGCTAAAATTAAGATTGCTTCTCCTGAACTTGAGATACATTTAGTTTAACAAACATTCATGTACAGAATATCCACATAATCTGAACATAGGAATTTTCTGTTCACATTTTTCCTGGAATTTTTAGAAATCTAATTTTTAGAAGTATAAATTCAACTTCGTTTATCTTCCCTCTTAGCAGATAATTTCAAGAATAAAATGGTTGGAATTGTACTTTTGACATACTTTACTCAAGTGTCCAGTTTAATGGTTAAAATATAGGAATGCTCAGATGGCAGACAAGACACTTTACTTACATAGCCTTGTACTTGGGGACTCCAAGCCAATTACAACTGTACCTTTCCACCACAAATCTTAAAGGAGATAGTAATCTATTATTGAAAAGTTCTCCAGGGACCCCTAAAATTACACCAACTACCACCCAATTACAAGCACCTCTTTGTTACTAGAAACATAGATCACTGAATCAAAGTTGTATAAGGTGTATTTTGAGTCATCAAGAATACAATTTAAAACATCCAATAAAAATGAGTTGTCCAGCCTTTGTGTGGGCAACATGCTTAATAATGTAGCAACTGGCTAACTGCAGATATTTTCAATGATATGATTTTAACTCTTTCCTGGGCTTAGGCCTGGGTTTGCAAATTAGCATATCAGATACTCTTCTGAAGGACAGAGTTAAATACAATGCAATTCTATTGATGTTTGATGTTCATGTAGCTTAATACTGTCAACCATAGTATTTCATTGGCTTGTCTCTGTGAGTTGACGGTGCCATATTACAATGATTTCACTCCTACTTACAAAGTTGAGTGACCATCTCTCTATCTTGGCAACAATACCATGGGGTACCTTCAAGACCAGTGGTGGGTTTCTACCGGTTCGCCCCAGTTTGGGCAAAATGGTAGTGGCGGCGGCGGGAGGCTCTGCCCACCCACCCGTCATCACGGACGCTTTGCTCATGCGAAGGTTCTGCACATGTGCAGATGCACAGAAGCGCAGCACATGAGCATATATGCACACATGCTCCTGGTTCCGAACCAGTAGCGAAGGTAAGAGGAATCCACTACTGCTCAAGACATTATTTTGTCCTCAGTGATACATAATAACCATAAAAATTGCTGGGGGAGGTTATCTGGACTTTGAGGGCTAATAACCATCAGTATGTTGATGACAAAATTCTTTGTAACCTCTGAATTAAGAGAGGCGTATTCCAAACCAGGACAGCAACGGGGTAGATAACAGCCAGTAAACAAAGATCTTTATCTTAATAACATTTTAGAATGGATGGTTTCCACATGAGAATTTCAGAAATTTGCTTGCTGTAAAAATATTGCTCCTAAAGACATTACCACTGATTGTCATCTTGCGGTTACTCGCAGACAAGCCTTTTCTGTAATGATGCCTGTACCCTGGAATGCTCGGCCACCTGAAATTCATGAGGTACCTACTGTTACATCTTTTAGGTACCTTCTGCCAGACTTTCCCTCTATCAATGTTTGATGGCTAATTTTGCTTTTGCTTAACACATCTTTACTTTGTTTTTATTATTGTATTTAATCTTTTTGATTGTAAACAAGTCCAGTATCTGACTGTACAAAAAGCACTAGAAATATTAATAATGCATCTTGAGTTTGCATAATATTTCAGCACATTTAATTATGGATTTTTTTCTAGGAGTGACTGTGATGTTTTCTTCTCTTTTTATGCTAATAGTGAATATGTAGATTCTAACACCACACAGCAATTTTGTTTATTATAAACCACTGTAACCAAGATTGACTCCCAGCAGTTTACAACACAAAAACAGAAACACAGAATAAAAACCAGGAATGAAAACAGCAGCACATAATCCTGATGCCAAGGTACAGGTAATAGGGACACGGTGGCTCAGTGGCTAAGAGGTTGAGCTTGTCGATCGAAAGGTTGGCAGTTCAGCGATTTGAATTCCTAATGCCACGTAACAGGGTGAGCTCCTGTTACTTGTCCCAGCTTCTGCCAACCTACCAGTTTGAAAGTACGTAAAAAATGCAAGTAGAAAAACAGGGACCACCTTTGGTGGGAAGTAACAGCATTCTGTTTGCCTTTGGCATTATGGCATGCCGGCCACATGACCATGGATACATCTTCGGACAACAATGGCTCTTCATCTTTGAAACGAAGATGAGCACCGCCTCCTAGAGTTGGAAACGACTAGCACACGTGTGAGGGGAACCTTTACCTTTACCTTACAAACTCAAGCTCTATAGAAAGGGGGGGGGGGCTGATATCCTAAATCAAATATTCTCCATTTTCAATTTCAATATACTTTCTGAAAGATTTAATCTGAAACATTAAAGTAACTAATTTATCTTTTTGAAAAATTATGCAGAATATACAGTTCTATAATTTTATTCCTGTATATTGGATTTTAATTACCTGAAGAAGATGGCAGTTGGTCATAATCCTGGGATATTCTGTGGGCCTTTATATTTTCACCAGTTAATCTTCTAACAGGTGGTAAAGGAACTGAGCCATTTGTAGGATCAAAAAAAAGATCTGTGACAGGAAAAATAAAGATTATTTTGTGTATTTCTGTTCATAGGACATAAATTGACAAAAAGGTAATTCAAAGTTAAAAAAATACACAAGAAATGAATGGTGTAATATGTTAAATTTTAATTCAATTGAATTGAATTGTAAGGCCCTCTTCATGAAAAGGACTGCCTTCTAATGTGGACTTCACCTTCTTTTTTATGGTTTACTTTGCTAATCAGAAAAATTGTGGTTAATTTTAATCAACTATTGAGA
This sequence comes from Stegonotus admiraltiensis, assembly GCA_032468215.1. Lineage (NCBI taxonomy): Eukaryota > Metazoa > Chordata > Lepidosauria > Squamata > Colubridae > Stegonotus > Stegonotus admiraltiensis. The sequence goes on along the minus strand of JANHZT010008382.1, from coordinate 28,625 downwards.
TATGCCATAAAGAAGTCACAGAAAACCTGAATTATAATATTAGAAGTCTTAAACATATAGTTGTCCTGAAATCTTCTCTATCCACTCATTTGCAGCTTTGTTCCCCACTGTCTCTACTACTTTAATATTAATATTAAATACAGTTAATATTAAATACAGTTACTATGATTACTCTCTAATTATGTTTTTAAATTTTTCTCTCATGTCCTTTTGTAATTTGAGAACCTTTAAAAGCCTCTGAGGACTACCCCTAAAGACTGCCTTCTGCTACCAAAAACCTCCCACCGGCCAGTATGCTCCCACAGAGAGGGGCTCCTCGGGGTGCCGTCGGTCAGACAGTGTCAACTGGCGACCCCCAGTGGGAGGGCCTTCTCTGTGGGGGCACCTGCCCTGTGTAATGAGCTGCCCCCGGAGGTTCGGAGGATCCCGGACCTGTGCACTTTCCACCAGGCCCTCAAGACCTTTTTATTACAACAAGCCAGGCCGGCCTGATTTTTAATGGGTTTTGATTTTAATTGGTATTAAATTCAGGGGATCTTAATTATGGTTTTAAATGGGAGCCAAATTGTTTAATCGGATCTTAAAATTTTTTTAACTTTTATACAGACATGTTTTATTATGGCTGTACACCGCCCTGAGTCCTTCGGGAGAAGGGTGGTATAGAAATATTATTATTATTATTATTATTATTAATAATAATAATAATAACAATGACTTTTTAAAGCCTCATATAAAAAGAATAGAGAAGCAAGTATTAGCAATATTCAATGAGAGAAGCATTAAAAAATTAGGACGGCAGTGAAATTTATAAAATGTATAAATTACACAAAATTAGACTGTGCTATTACCATTTTATAAATTGTATCTCCATCAGCAATGCAGAGTCAACAGCTCCAACAGTTATAGATCCTTTAGCCAGCTACAGTAAAAATCTACAGCAGAGAGAAAGGCAGAGCAGTAGCTATGGATCCTCCCCTTTTTGAATTGCCAACTTTTCTCCCTGCCTCTCACCTCCATGAATGTATTTTAGATAGTTCCAAGTTTTATCACCATTTTGCTGTTTATTCCCCACTTTTTAAAAAACTCCTTAGACTTATATTTAAATTTTCCTTTGCTAAGGACTGAAGGAAACTCACCTGGTGCTATAAATCCTCCAGATCCAAAAGTTCCTAATAGCTGAAAGGCAGTTAGCAAGAAATGTCTTACTGTTATTAGAAAATGAAGTATGCAAACTTAGCATCCTTTCAAAGGCGTCAAGCACAGTTTGAGCAAGATGGCTATTCCCACATCTTCCAGAGTGCTAAACCCACTGGAGACATTTGTGGTCTTCTCACAAGGAGCAGCTGCCTGGGGCACTTGTGGGTGATCCAAATTCTTCTCCTTGTCTGGCCAACTCTTTATTCCTCTGTGGTTGTCAGCTCTGGTTTTTCAAGAGTTGTCTTTAATTTGCCATTTATTCCCAGATGACAAAACTCCAAACATAAACTACTTCTTAATTTGCAGATCACTATACCATTAATAGTGTATATTTCGGAAATGTAGGAAATTAACTTGCCAATTTTTCTACATAAATTCATAACTTCAATTTTATAGTATACTCCTCCAAATGCATGGTTAGATCTATGCTGACAGGCAGTTAAATATTTGAGAACATTTTTTATAACTAAATCTCTACAATAAAATAAAATTATTATCACCATCTCTTACCAGTGGGAGGGTGGTATAATTCATGTCCAGACAGGGGTCTGTTTCCTGCAACAAGTGGTCTTGTTTGCTCAATGAAGCTATGTCGTGTAGGAGGAGGTGGAGGTGGAGGAAGGGAAGGTGGTGGATTGTCAGACAAATCTTCACCTGCATTGATAGAGAAATTATATAAACCCATCCAAAAGTTGATCTAGTAGTACAGTGATTTTAATACAGGTAATTCTTGACTTAGTATTACAATTGAACCTGGAATTTTGGCCATAAATTGTGTTAAGTGAGTCACCACAACAATACTTTTTGGGAGAAAAGATAATCGGCGCTACTTCAGTTCAGTTATTTGTGACCAACACTTTAGGATTCCAGTCTAGATTTGTCCATTTGCAGGAGCCAAATTCGTTAGTAGATAAATGAATTTGGAGGGAACAAATTTCTATTGAATCAGTCTTCAGTTAAACTTCAAAGCTATTCTGATTAATACTGTGTAAGTAAAATATCTTTAGCTAAAAAGTCAGAATAAAGGAATTTTGCTTTTTGGGGGGGGGAGGAGAGGGGAATTTTAAAATACTTTTAGCTCAGAATTTTCCTTTTGAAATGTAAACTTTTATGATAAGTGGGCCCTTTGAATCTGTGTCCAGACTCAACATTTCTGCTAGTAGAAAGCCCTATTTCTTCATTTGTAAGATATTGCCTTCCTTGGTCCAAATCAATCAATACATCACTGTGGGGGCCTATAGCCAATACTATATTAATGCTTGTTTTCCTTGAGTCAAGGTTATAAAACTATTCAGGCTCTTCGATAGCTGACCCAAGATACAGCCTACATTCTGGTGACATCCCAATATCAGTACAGGCCTTTGAAGCCATTATACAAAATAAAAGTAAAGTTTCTGCTAGAGAAATTGCTCACCCCTGCTTTAGGTTGCCACAAATAAATCATTGAAACATATTACATAATATTCTAGTCTTTTTTTCTAAAATGAAAATACTAAAATTAAAAAGAATTTATGAGCTGCTTGACAAATAACAGCCAGGCAAATCGAGGTAATTTGAGAAAACATGTCTTGATGAAACTGTTAATCTAGTTTTTTTGAAACAGTTAAATCTTCCCCACTCCCAATTTAGGAATATAAATTAAAACAGAATACAGTATTATTTTATAGTATTATAAATTATGCTGCTATATTTATGATAATTTGAGGTGGAATTCATTTCATTTTGATTTTGAATAAAATGTTCACATCTAGCTAAATGTATATGTGGAAGACAAATACATAAAACTGGACAAATCTTAATCTAATACTACTAAATATTAATACATCAAATATATTATCACTTGCAGAAAAATGTATTATTATTTTGAACTGACTGTAGAATACTGGTAGTCCTCAAATTATTACCACAATTGAGCCCAAACATTCTGCTGCTAAGTGAAATATTTGTTAAGTGAGTTTGCCCCATTTTACGACCTTTCTTGCCACAGTTGTAAAGTGAATCACTGTAGTTGTTAAATTAGTCAAACTGTTGTTAAGTGAATCTGGCTTCCCCATTGACTTTGCCTGTTAGAATGTCACAAAAGGGGATCACATGATCCAGGGACACTGCAACCGTCATAAATATCAATTGCCAAGTGTGTAGTATGGTCGTAAGTTTGAAAACTGATCATAAGTCACTTTTTTCAGTGCCGTTGTAACTTTGAACGGTCACTAAATGAACTGCTGTAAGTTGAGGACTACCTGTACATTCATAAAAATCAATGAGACATCATTTACTCGATACGTAGTGCAGGATCTTAGATTTAGTCTACAAATAGCTGTGTTTGAAAGATTTATTATAAGGAGCTTGCTATATTGAAAGAAAAAGAGAATATATAACCTGGAGGATGCACAAGCAAGTCATAATCAGAGGAAGTTCTATTGAGTACAGATGCATGTTTCAAATTTTCCCTCAATGGAGGTCGCAGAGGTGGCAAAGGTATTGGAATAGTAGACTCAAAGGCTTCTCCTAAATACCAAACATTTAAAATACCTTAATTTTTAAACTTTCAAAAACAGCATGTTAATTTTTTCCCTCTAAACATGCACTACTCATACCTATATCAGGTTGTTTCAATTTTTTCATCTCAGATGAAGTATTGTGCATTTCACTACTTATTCCAGAGCACTGACCATTCTCAAATACACTGAAAACAAACATAAAACCTGTAGTTTTAATCACATAGAAGTTACATGGAATCAGATGCAAAAATGAAATGCAAAATGAAGATACTTAAACTAGTACTAAGAAAATTTAACTTCAGACAACATCAACTCTGCCCCCATTTTAAAGACTACAGCACCAACTGCCCTTGAACTCAATAGAGGCAGATCAAAACTCAAGCCAAATAAAGTTTGATGAAATGAGTGACAATTATAATTCATTTCATAATGTTTCTATAAAGGGAAATACATACATGAATTCTTAGTTAAAATAAAATAAATAAAATAAAATAATAGAGGGAGAGAGGGAGGGGGAGAGGGAGAGGGAGGGATATGGATGTATTTAATTTCTATAACTGTCCATCTCAAAAAGTGATTCTGAAAACAATTAAAACAGTACAAAATAAATATATATGAGACCAAGTAAAATACAGCTTGGACACAGGGCCTGTAACACACTCAAGGCCCCAAGCCTGGGCACAAAACCAAGTTTTCATGGCCTTGCAAAAGGGCAACAGGGTTAGGACCATCCTTGACTGACATGATCTACAGCTTGCCCAATCTGCCTGACCGAACTGGACAGATAGAAAGAACTGTCCCTTAATAACCTGATTGCAGATCATAAAAGGCTTTTCAAGCAATAACCAGCTCCTTGAATTGCACCCAAAATCACACTGGAATATTGGTATCTCACAAAACAGTGATATTACATGCATCAAACACATTTTACTGCACGTATAGCTACATTCTGTATTAGTTGAAGCTTCTGAGTGCTTTTTAAGGGCAGTCCCATGTAGAACGCATTGAAGTAGTTCAGAAAAAAGGTCACAAGGCATGAGTAACTGTCAGCAAAGCCTATCCAGAAATGGGTACAACCAGAGTCATCTTATAGGGGAGAAGGGTGGCATAACATTTAATTTATATATCAATAAACTGGCATACTATCATAAATTGTGCAAAGGCCCTTCTAGCCACCCCTGGCACTGGATCTTCTAGAAGGAACCATGACTCCAAGAGGATGCCCAGATTGTGCACTGGGTTCATCTGGGGCAGTGCCACTCCATCCAGAACTAGTGATGACAAAACCTTATCATCACAAGCCCCAAATATGCAAAGACACTCTGTCTTCCTTGGGTTGAATTGAAAACCAAAGTATCCCTTCAATATTCTTACAGCCTCCAGGCACTGACATATGTAGTCCAGGGTGGAGATACAAAGCTGGGTAGATCAGCATATGGATGATATCTTATCCATGACTGTTGGATCTCCTCACCCAGTGGCCTCATGTGAATGTTACATAGGATAGGACAGAGAACTGAGCCCTGGGGTACCCCACAAAGTAGGGGCCATGGGTGGAAACACTACCCCCATCAACTCCAACTGGAATGGAGACTGGAGAAAAAAGGAGAATCAGAGCAATGTTGCTCACCCCTGATTCCCAAAGATAATCCAGAAAGAACCGTGATCAATGGAATTGAAGGCCACTAAGAGATTAAGAAGAACAAGGACAGTTGCACTATTCCCACTACTGCCAGAGGTCATCTAAGAGCACAGTCACTGCTGTCTCAGTCCTGTACACAGTCAGAATCCTTGACTGAAAAAGGTCCAGATAATCTGTTTCATCCAGGGTTCTCTGCAGCTGCTAACAACCACCTTATTTACAAGCTTTCCTTAAAAAAGGGAAGGTTGTAGACTGGACAAATGCCAGACTGGTTGAGTCAGGGCATGACTCCTTCTGGACAGAGTGCACTAATGCCTCCTTAAGAGCTAACGGAATCACCTCCACCCTCAAGGTGTTATTAATTACTGCCCAGACCCAATCGTGTTTAGTGTGTGTGTATGTATGTATGTATGTGTGTGTACTTGCTGAAATGTGTTAAAAAGGTGATATTCTATGAAGACATTTAAGTATAAGTATTAAAAGCTGTGAATTATATTCTGAGAATGTATGTCAGCAAAAGGTCTATTCTTTGTGTGGAAAAAAAACTAAGAACAATGCTTAAAAATTTAGCAGAGAGGTACTGAAACCTGATACCAAAATATTTTAAATTCTGGGTAAAGATATAATCTTAGAAGTAACATTATGATTAACATCAATCAAATATAAAAACTAAACTGAATGTCATGTCAAATGGTTCTTTACCATCATCTTCAAATAACCTTACCGAGTATGAGACTTCATATTATGGCAATGAAGTGATTGTGAAGGCAAAGAAACAGGATGGGATGAAGGAATCTTGTACTCATCTTCTACATGTTCTCTTGATTTTTCCAAAAAGGAATTTATAACAGCAACAGAAGACCTCAAGAGAAAAGTACACCAAATCCAGATGACTTTTTGTTGGTACAGAAAATAAATATATCAATCACTACATTTACAAATGGATTTAATTACATTTTTTTCTATTTTATTGCCACAACAAAGCCAAAAATAGAGTAGGTATGTGCATTTAATGAGATACAAATGTGTTCCACTTCCTTATGGAGGTTGTGCACTTTGCTCTCTTCTCTCTTTTTCCACAAGCAAAGGAGACACTCAGAAATTTCCAGCTTTGATTAACTGCAGCTTTCTTTACAAAACAAATTCAGATGTCTCAAAACAGAGAGACACACAAAGCAAAGAAGTTTAACCCATACTATGCTATTTTTAAAAAACTAGAAGAACTGAATATAAAATTAAGTAATCATAGTTGTATTTTCTTTAAATAAAATTTGAAATGTTGTACATGTCAAAAAAAAACAATTGTTCCATGGAAATATTAACAAATTCATTGATCATTTATAATGCAAATTTTCACTAAAACATATATCAAAGTACAAGATACTATGAATCTATTTCCACAAGCTCCAAAGACAATGCTGTCTTCCTAATTCTGAGAGTTCAATCTCCAAAGATAATTTTAGGAACTGTAATTAATTATGTACAGATGTTTTAAAAGTAGGCATTTAAAACATTTAGATAGTATTATAGAACTCAAAAGATTCTGATTATACTTGCAAACACCCTAAAATGTAAGGGCAAAGTTATGGCTTGTTGGTTAGCTTTAGGACAATTAAAGATCGAAATAATGAGGAAAAAATACCCAATGTAATGCGAGGAAGTAAAAGAGATAACTAGCTTCAAGCTATAATTTAGGAGGAGATTCATGAGAAAGGGAACATTTTTCTTCCAAAACAGGGTTTTCACTATTAGGCGTTTTGTACTACACAAACTTTAAGTGTTTCAAAGCACTTCAAGCTATATAAAATATAACCAAAAGGAAGGCGGCTTTTTAAATTTATTTATTTAATAAAAAGTATGTAACATTCAATGAAATATAAGGCTTATAAAGGTAAAATGCAAGAGTTTACTACTTTTTGTAAAGTCTCTGAAACAAGACAAAACAGACATGTTTTTTAATCAGTATCCCAAATGAGTATTTCATTTGCCAGCAGGAACGTTATATAAAACTACAGAAACTGAAGTAATTGTATTATCGAAGATATATGTGATTCAAAATTATCAAGATTCAAGATTATACTTGAACTGAAACTATTAATTTGACATCTAGCATTGATCATTTCAACTATAAGAACCATACCAAATGACACCATTGATCTCACATTCAGTTGTCAAGCATAGTGCTTCTATGACATGCTTTATGCATCTGACATGATCTTATGATCTATCTAATAAATAGATGATAAGCCCTGGCAAGTTAGATTTACTCTAATAAGCTTTATGTTGGCAAGATCAAAACTGGATTTTGGAATGCCTGTTTAAGCATAACTTTGTGATACTATAGACATATGAGATACTATTTTTGATTATGTAATTTAATTGACCTATTGAATATGTACAGACATTTATGTTTTACAATATGTTTTAATAGTTACAGTATAATGAAACAAACAAAATGTTAAAAAGTTTTATTTATGTAGTTACCAAGCACATCTAAATTATATTAAAGTAACCAAACTGTCTTTACAATCCCCAAGGCATGTCACAACTTTTGAGCACCCCTAATGTTTGGAAATTGAAAGCTGAAAAATTTAACTCACCCTAATATACAGTATACATTCTTAGTTTACAAAGTATGTTATTAGGTTTTTTTTTCTTGTTTTGCAATTTTAGTTCAGTTTATTCATTTCTATATTTTAAAACTTGTTATTTTAAATCACCTGAAGTTGTATGAGATATGCAGTATATAATAAATGAATAAATGCTAAATAAATAAATAATTTTATATTATTTATAAATAATGATATGGGGCTGCCCTTGAACAGTATCCAGAAGTTTCAATTGGTTCAAAATGTGGCAGTCCACATGGCTTTAGGCAGGCCTAGATATACATGTTTCATCTCTCCTGCGGTGACTGCAGTGACTGCTGATCCACTTCCAGATCCAATTGAAGATGCTGGTTGTCACCTTTAAAGACCTATATGACTTGGGACCAGGTTAACTGAATGATCATCTTTTCCCAGTTATATTTACCTGACCCACCAGAGTGAGGGGGCAGGGAATGATGCTGGCCCCTTCTCCTAAGGAGGTTCATCTAACAGAAGCAAGGCCTTCTCCATGATGGCTCCCTCCCCAGTGGAAAATTACCCTGTGGAGATAAGATTGGCCCCAGTACAACTTTCAAAAGGCCCTGAAGACATGTCAATGAGCTTGGTGACTCCAGATCGGGACAGAGACTATCAAGTGGTTTATTTGACTGATAATTGTCATCAGGGGAATGGGGTGGAGGGTTACTGCTTGTTACTGTTATTATATTGGGTTTTTAAGCTGCCCAGAGTTACTGATAGTGAGTTAGGCAGGCATATACATTTTCATAAATAAATAAAATACATGTCTGATGTTTTGCCACATATTTTTAAAGAAAAACCTTAATGGTTTCATGTTTTATCAACTGCAGTGCATATCATGAGGATTCTGTAAAATTCCAGCTTTAATAAAAATAAAGTATTTCCTCAAGCTCCACTCAGATGGTCTTGCATCTGGCACTTAATGTTTTCAGATTTTTTTTGACTAGAAAAAATACTCTTGCCTTTATACTTTCAGCCTAGAATAAACAGTTGATGGGAATCTATAAAAGAGGTGGTATGAGAGATACTTATCATATCATCTGATTCATAAGAATTTAAAGTTGTGGGGGAAGGGATTATAACTAGTGGTGAAAAACAGTATTTATGAAACCACAGAGGAAAAAAAGACAGAAGAAAATATCTTATTACAAGTCCTTTTATCAGCACTATACATAATTCTATATTTATTCTCCCAGATATTTGTCTAATGTGTGGGAGACTAGAAGGAAAGAATGATGGTGACTGAAAATTGACCATTCTATTTCCCTTAGAGAGGGTTAATTTCAAATTCTGAATTTTTAGTTTGAAAAGTAAATAGTTTTTATTCTCTTTTCCATTTTTATGATGGTAATTTGGGGTTCATCATAACCCGCTTTCCTCAAACCTGGATACTACAACTGCTGAATCTTTTTAAAAAACTGCTTTTGAAACGTTTTCATCAAAATTCTTTCAATGACTTCTATTATTAAGCATTATTTGTGTGAATATATTCCTTCAGTGTCGATGCCTGGCGAGTGCCTGGAAAACTCTTTACAGTTCCCTTGCAAGATTTTGGAACTGTTTCTCCTCCCTATGGCTGCGAGAGGGGGCATGGCTCACGGTCACGTAGAGGCTTTATGACAAGGTAGAAATAGAACTTATAGTCTCCTAGCAGTTGCCAGGATTTGTGAAAAGTTCTGGAGAGAGTCTTTTGGGAGGTAAATCTACTCTTCCCTCATTTTAGAAAATGTTTTTATCATTGTTTAAAAATGAAACACTAGATCAACCTAATGACTCCTAAAACAGACTTTATTTCTCCTGGCAAAGAGCCTATTGTTTCAACAAACAGAGATGAAAGAGAAGATGGCTGGTTAATTCTAGAAACTATTTTTTCACTTTAGTGAATGCCATATTGACACAAAATTATTATTGCCTTATTAACTCTGATTTTTCAGAGTTTTGTATGCATCACAAATTCTGCATTTTTAAGACTTCAGTAAAGATCTATGTTTTGTGATTTTAATTATGAAATGCCTATTAACGGAATCCAAAGAATCCATGATATGGTAACTTTCAATATTTATTCACAGCCTTCTTTAATGATCTTCTAAAATACTTTTAAATATATTTTTAAAATTCATCTTTGAACAACACTTCTAGATAAATGAAGATCTAAAAAGTCCAAATTTGTGAACATATTCTACTCAATACATAATTCTAATTCATAAAAATAAAAAACCTGCATCCTCATAATTTATATAATTAATATTCTTTAAAATTGAACTTACTTCATATTTGGCATGGCTGAAACAACTGGAGGGGGAGGTGAAATGCGAGGTGGAACATCATATTCTTCATTACCTAGGTGGCCATTTGAAAATATCTGCAATAGATAGATTTCACAGGATGGTAATTTGCGAACGATATGCAAGTAAAATGCTCATTTACAACATTTTGAACCCATTCTCATCTTTAATTTCATGTTTCATTCTGCCTGTCATCAATATCAATTTCATGTGTTCAGCACTATAAAAGGTTTCCTCACACGCTTTTTAACAGAACAGAATATGTAACAAATATAACAGATATCTAGGAGAGAAGCAGCTCGAACTAAGAAATTTCCTAACAGTGAGAACAATTAACCAGTGGAACAGCTTTTAGAAGTTGTGGATGTTCCATCATTGGAGGTTTTTAAAAAGAAATTGGAAAGCCATTTGTCAAGAACAGTATAAGGTCTCCTGCTTGTGCGGGGGGTTGGACTATAAGACTTCCAAGGTCCCTTCCAACTGTTATTCCATTTTGTATCTTGTTATGTAATTAATTTAGCTAAGGTTCCCTCATACACTTTAATAAGCATATTCCTTAAAAATGTCTGATATAGAATTTTTTGTTTTTAGTTATTTTACTATACAATTTTCAAATAAATTAAAATAGGCCACTGTACTATTATTTAAGCATTCATGTTCATTAAATTTCATATATTGTATCATGTATCTTCCACTGGTAATTCATGACATTAGAATTGTTGCAGAAATCTTGTATCATAACACATGCAATAATGTTTTCTACTGATATCTGAATTTGCAGTAAGTCCAATTATCATTTCCTATAAACGGCTTCCTACTATTTTATTATTCCACACACTTCTCAACAGCATCAGACTTCAAGTTCAATATTCCTAACTGAAACTAAACTTCGTGCATCATACCATCTGGCTCTTACCTTGGTACCTTCTAAAGGTAATTCAGGGAATCTGTGCTTTCGTAGAAATAATGGATCAGAACCCATACGACAATGTCTTCCGTTCATATTTGAGCTTGCAGTAAGTCCAGGTTTGGGACAATTATCATTTCCTACTATACGACATCCCACAATTTGATTATTCCCACACACTTCTCTGGGGCACCAGGCTTCAAGTGGCATTGGTTGTTCTCTGGCAGATACACTTTCAGGATGATGCAAATGTCTACTTAACCTATTATCTGGAGGAATGGGTGGAGGCCTTTCTGGTGGAGGTGGAGGTGGATCTCGTATTGGTGGTGGTGGTGCTGGAAGAGGCTTGTCTTGTTTTCTCATCATACCTGGAGAAGACTGAGACATAACACAAAATAAAATGCTTCATTAAGTATATAATCTATACTTAGTGACAAATACAGTATTTTGTATAGATACTTTATCACTGGCTAAAATGATCAGCATGAAATTAAAAATTAATATTGCAAAATTATTTGAATGAATCAATACAAACACACCCAAATATAAAAGCAAACCCATGTTATAAATAAATTAAGTCCAGAAGCCTAATCCTTCAGTGTCAGTTAAAATAACATTAATTAAAATATCAATGAACAAACAAGTAAAATAATTAACTTTATAAGGTAACTTGTGATTTTTGAAAAGAACCTAAACTACACAGAAAGTATAAAAGTATTAACACAGGAAGGAGATTAGGCTGTTGGTTTGAGCTTTGCAACTTGCTTGCAAATGTTTCGTCACCATTCGAGGAGACATCGTCAGTTCAAAACACACTGATGATGTCTCTTCAAATGGTGACAAAACATTTGCACATTTCAACAGGAAGGCGAGCACAGAGTTCAAAAGTGAAGACACACACACCAGTTTATATGCTTTACTTGTTCTAATTATTGTTTGCTTTTCCAAATACACAAAATATTGACTTAGTGAAAAGAGAAGCAAAAGCTAAGGTGCAGGAATGATTGCAAGTTAATTGATTTCACTGGATTTGAATAAAAGCAGAAAAACTCTGAGAACAGCAACTAAAGAGGTCCTCAGTATGCTTCTAAGAAAAATGTTACATTCCTAAATTCTATTAGTAAATTGTACTTTTACCTTTGGTGAGTTTGTCGGGCTGGCACAAGGGGATCGGGAAACTCCTTTCTGTATTAGGTCCAATCGAGGAGGTACTGGTGGAAGGGTAAGATGGGATCCTTGTATGGGATCAGGAAATGGTTTCCTTCTTTGAGCAAGAGGAGATGATCCTGGAGATGTCACTGGGGAATTCTGTCTTTCATTACACTGCAACAGAAGATGTTATGAAGTATGTCATATTCACCATTCAGGGAAAGCACCAACTTGCAAGTTCTTATTAGGCACCTGTCAATTATAACAATATAAGATGTTCAGACTGGATTTGGCATTTTTTGTTGCTCTATTGAGTCTTTCCCAAGGACTGGGACAGGCAGTTGTGGATGTTTGATGGTGTTAGAGGTATCATCTCAGGATGCAAACTGTTTTGGGTAAAGCTGCTTTTTCAATTGACTGATGGCGAATTTGTCAATGCCAATGGTGTTCAAGCAATGCTCTAGTTGTTTTGGGATTGCACCCAAGGAACATATGACTATTGGTGCTACACTTGCTTGCTTTCTATTTCTATTTGCAGGTCTTTGTATTTTATTATTTACTTTATTAATATTATATCCCACTTTTAAAGGAGCACTTAGCAAAACTCGGCTCTTCTTTGTTTTCACAATTTTATTCATAAATCACACTCTCTGCTCATTTAGCAATCACAATCTGTTCCTTAAATCAGAACAGAAATGGTCATTACGTAAACAAGTGACCAAAAGAGATACATGTTACAAAAATCACTGGTTGTTGCTCTCTCATTCGGGTAAGTTCTCTCATACAGTGTCCTATGCCAGACCCGTTTTGCTTAAAAAAGCTATTTATTCCTGACCTGCTTTTCTCCACAGAGCAGCCCTTTCCTAAAAAGTGCTAATGGCAAGTTGACAAGCTCATCTCTGTGACCTTAAATAGTTGATCCACCCATTGCTGCCTGAAACTGACCAGCCCTTATTCAATTTCACACTGAAAACTTGTCATGCCAACAAAATTTGGTAGAAAATGTGGCATTTTGATTTTTTGTTTTTAAATTTTTTATTACCATTGTATTTATGAAATTATTTAAATGCTGCTAAATGACGGGTACCTATAGTTCTGTCAGATTTGGATGAGAGCGTCATAAAAACTAATAAATTTGGTATTAGGGTTATTAGATATCCTCATTCTGATTCACTAAATTGTTTCCTTCTTGGAACAGAACAGAAGAGAAATTACCCGCTTTTGAAAGCCTTTTATCCCACTTTTGCCAGTTAATGTTCAGTATGTTGTTGGCTTTTAATAAATAATTATTTGAATTTTCATCTTCATGAAATGTTTAATAACAAAGCAAGAGATGATAAATCTCCTTATTCTTTTTCTATTTTTACCCCATACTTTTAATATGCCACTTACTAATGAATGTTCTCTCCTAAAATGTTTCTTTATATCAAGCCAAAGGTTTGATTGTAATTTGTAAAACAAGTGGAAATCCTGCTCCCTCAACAGAGGCAACCCAGCAAAAGTCAATATGATCCAGTCTATTATCTAAGTTAGACAACTAGCATTATACAATTTGAAGTTTCATACCGCTTGACTACCTCACTCTTTGGAATCTTGTAATATCGTTTTTGCTGGTCTATTACTATAATAAAGATTTGATTGATTGTAATGACTTAAATTTAATCCTCAATCTTTTGTTGGACCATTTAAAGCTAGTTATTTCTCTCTGTCAGTAATTTAGTGCTCTATCTTTAGTTTTTATTAGAGTTCTTTAAAATAGAAAACTATTTCTATTCTTACAGTTGGATGTTTTCTGAAACAAGATTGTTTTTGCTTTCTGCAGTTATTTGCCATTATGTTTTTCAGGAGGTAATTTTTTTTAAGAAAGGATCTTAAATTACTAGGTATTTCATTTTTATAGCAGTAATGCCATTTCAGTTCTTTAATCTGATACTCCGGTATTGAACCATACTGTGTAAGATCAATTCTAAAGAGTTCTTTAGATAGGTAAATGTAAAAGAACTATCGTTGGAAAATAATTTCAATTTCTGTTCTCAAGTTTACTAATTTTTTTCCTGAAAATATATTGGTGCATATATGCATGTCTGCACATGTATGTGTTACATACACAGACAGACATAAAATTATACCAGTGGCCAACTTTATGCAGGCTGGATATCAGCCAGCAGTCAGCATGATTGCCACCTAGCCAAGAAATTCAAGCCAACCCAAATTGTGACATTGTTGTTAATGATTTGTTTATATTTGCTTCCTTCTTTTACCTTCATTTATGTTCTGACCTAGGCTTTCTGAGACAGTAAAAAGCACACAATTAGTCCCCAAACCCTCTTTTTATTTCAAAGGCTGTGAATTCTGTTCATTCCTAGCCCGTGATGAGTCACAAATAGTTTGTAAAGAGTCCGACAGAAATCTGCCACAGTCCTTTGGGATAAGGCTGATAAGCACCCACCTTTATCTCCCTTGACACGCTGCCAAA
>JANHZT010008378.1:323882-335207 GCA_032468215.1 Stegonotus admiraltiensis | reverse complement strand
CAGGTGCCCACATCCATAATTCAATGCGCCCCGCCCTCCCATGCATGTGCACGTGACCCCCCCACTTCTCCCTGCCTTTGGCACGCAATGGCCCGGTGGGCCCGTTTTTTCCCCCTCCCCAGGCTCCAGAGGCTTTCTAGGAGCCTGGAGAGGGCAAAAACAGCCTTCCCCATCCCCCGGAGGCCTTCTGGAGGCCAGAAACAGCCAGTGTTCCAACTTCCGGTGGGACTGGAAGGTCTGAAAATCAGTTGGCTTGTGTGCGCATGCGCACTGGAGCTGAGCTAGGGCAACACTCGCAAACCCACCGATATGGCTCCGTGTGCCACCTGT
This sequence comes from Stegonotus admiraltiensis, assembly GCA_032468215.1. Classification (NCBI taxonomy): domain Eukaryota; kingdom Metazoa; phylum Chordata; class Lepidosauria; order Squamata; family Colubridae; genus Stegonotus; species Stegonotus admiraltiensis. The sequence goes on along the minus strand of JANHZT010008378.1, from coordinate 334,877 downwards.
GGCACCCGTGCCATAGGTTCGCCATCACGGGCCTAGGATCTGACATTCTCCTCTGTAGTGGGCCAGATATTGTGGATATTCATAATATCTGGGTAATTAAGAGAAGCAACAGAGCCTCTAACAAATATCAGATGCTCCAAGAAAACAATAAACATAGTACTTAAAGCTTGAGTTGGAAAGCCTTGGATCTGTCCATTGTGATGTCTCCCCTTGGCATCTCTTGCCAGGATGAACCAAAATGATCTGGAGAAGAAAACAAAGCAAACACACACACACACACACTGAACAGAAAAGCAAAACAAAAACAAACATGCAAAACACATATACGGTAGGTCAGTGTATTTATTTCTCCAACATTCCTTTAAATACACATTTCTCCCAATTATTATCATCCTGTCAATGCGAATGAAACACAAAAATACTTTGGAACAAAGCCAAATAATCTTCTCTGAACTAATATAGTTAGATATGAAAAGGCCAGCATTTCTGAAATTTTCCAGTGTTTTTTACAACTTTGAAACACAATTGTCTCTATGGAATGTAAGTTAATTCTAGTGAAACAGATTTGTTGAAACTCTACGCAATGTTTCAAGGAAAAGAATGGGTTCATTCAATTGTTACCAAGCTATGCAATGAATATAATAGTAATCTCAAAACAAAATCAAATTTAAAAAAAGGTAGGAGGAGATGTTGCATACAATGGCAGAAAGAGAGGGTTATCTCCCCCTCAAATTTCTGAACATCTGAAACATCTGGTTGGCTTCTGTGAGTAGCAAAATGTTGGTCTGGCAGGGCTCTTGCATGGCTCCTATACAGGAAAAATATGCAATTGGCACAGGAGAGAAATTATAAGGAGAACAGTAGAAAGGATTCTGGAAATTATAAGGAAAACAGCAAGAGCAATAAGAAAGGAATTTGATTATTTATTCTATTTTTTACAATGGCCCTTTCCCACATGAAAATAGGTTGAAATTGAGATACACAGCAATACAGAAATATTATGCCAAAATATTTTTCAGTACAATCTCATTATTTTATTCTTCTTTATTCTTCTTTGACATAATACTTTATTTTTTTACTGTCCAAATCTTGGAGTCTGTCAAGACCCTCCAGTTTTCTTGGTGAGGTTTTTCAGAAGTGATTTCCCATTGCTTCCTTCTTAGGGCTGAGAGACTGACTGGCCCAAGAGGTCACCCAGCTGGCTTTATGCCTAAGGCAGGACTAGAATACATAACCACCCAAGTTCTAGCCTGATGCGTTAACCACTATCACAAGATGACCCTTACAGATATATTACTTAGACATAAATCCTATAGCTATTGCTCAGGGATGTCCTAATAGTCTAAATTAATTTCTTGAGTATAGTTTAGATTTGAATGAAAATCGATTCATATTACAAAGCAGAGATTTTTAAAGGTCTCTGCATATATGGAATGTGTCTTTCCTTAATACCTTTGATGCTCCCTGTCCATGATAACCTCACCTCATTAATAGGCTCTTTTCTACACCTCCAAGAGCTGTTTTGTCTTATCACAGCTTGAAGAGTGAGCAGTGCAAGAGTTAGGGAAAAGCCACGTATTTGGATGCTTTTCCTGCTTTTGAGGGGTTCTTGTTCGGGAAAAATGACTTTTGAAATTATTTTAGCTTATTTTAGAGTTTAGGTATACTTGTATTTCCAGTTTCTTTTTTGTAAATTAAGGTTTTAAGTCTGCCTGTCCATTTTTGCTGCAGCTCTGTACATGCGTTACTTTAAATCACGTATTTGTAATGCATTGTTATCCATACCTGGCATAGCTCTCCTATGGTTAAACACACATACAACTGTGGAACAGGTGTTGTTTACTAGAACTTGCAAACATTGGACTTCTAATGCTGGTCAAATATTAAACTGAAATGGAAACTGCTCCATTATGATTGCATGAAAGATATAGCCAGAAAACAGCTGGGGAAATTGCTGTTAAGAACAGAGTTTGGGGATGGTACATAGTGAAATAAACTATACAACGTTGTTTAATATGTTGTGTGAACATACCCTGTATAACTCACAAAGTGATGTGTTCAGCTTTTCTAGCATGGCCTTGTCTCAGATCGTTTTCTATCTGTCAGGGAATAGTAGAGGCTACTTTTCCAACATATTCGGTTACATTTTATTTGAAAGAATTCACGTGTTATGCTTACTATAATTATTTGGCTTTTATTTCCTGAACTTGATATCATGCCGCCATCATCATCATCTCTAGCTTACAGCCTTATTTTGCAGCATTTGAAGGTCTAGATCCAGGCTCCATATTTGGAGATTTATGGTCCTGATCTTCTATGCCAGATTGAACTTTGAAATCCTGCACAGAACTCTGATCACAGGATGTTGTTAGTGATAAAAGAGACAAAGCAAGCTTTCCCCTGAAAGCCTCTTTAAATCTGCTCGGGACACTTGGTGTATTTTTTTAAAAATTTGATTTATATGCCGCCCTTCTCCGGAGACTCAGGGCGGCTTACAATGCGTTTGGAAGAGTTTGGAAGAGTTGCCATAGAAGATGGAGTCAGGAAACCCCCGGATGAAAATGGTTTCTACTGAAAAGATCCCTTTATGAACTGTTGGGCCCCTAATATTTGTGGAACAGCAAAGTTGATCCAAATCTAAAAAACAAGCCTATTGCTGAAAGTGGGTGGCCATAAAGTAAAGATTGAACTGAAGATTAAATAAACTTAAAGTATTCAAGCAGTCCAATCCTAAATAAAATTTCCAGAAGACAGCATGGTGAAGCACCTCCATACTTGCAAGAAAAATAGGTAGATGTGTCATTATGTTCATTAAAAATTGGGTCAATTTTAGGAACTCTTTATTTTTTAACCCCCCAAATTTTTTCTGATAAATAAATTTCCCTTGCTGGCTGAGGAACGAGTGCAAGCCGTGGCAGATGTTTCCCTCCTCCCCCTCCTTCTCCTCTTGTGTGCACCCTCCCGGCCTCACCGTAGCTGGCCAGGGGGTTGTGAGAGGAGGAGAGGGAGTAGGAGGGTAGCCTCAGCCGCAGCTTGTGCTTGTTCCTCAGCCAGCCTGAATTTCCAAAAAGAAGAAAGAAAAGGGGTAGCAAAGAGCCCCAAGGAGAGCTTGCTGGGCTTTCCGAGAGAGAAGACACACACACACACACACACACAGATACAGATACAGAGGGGAGCGGGAGACGAGACCGGCTGATGGGTGAGCATCTTTGGTGAGGGCCCTCTGGCTTTCTCCGAGCCTGACTCGTGGGGTGGGTGTGCGAGGTTCAGCAGGGCCAGCCCCCTTTTCCTGCTGCCCTGAGCTTCTTAAAGCCATGGGCCCATCCCCCTTTCCATCATCCCTGCCTCCCGGATCCCATTCCCACCCCGCTAGCCCCCGTGTTAGTGAGGCCGGCGTCGGTCGTGGCCAGTGTCTCAGGGCGGAGAGAAGGTTGTGCATCTCCCCAAGCAACTGAGGCATGCCCAGCACCAACATGGCCAGAAGAAGCTCCAGCAAGAGTAAGGCGCCAGAGAATCAGTCCCAGCTTCTCCATCACCTGTATTGCTGTTACCTTCTCAGGCCAGGTGAGAAGTGACTGGGAAGGGAGGGCGAGGCCAGCCAGTGATGGGACAGGGAGCTGCAGCAGAGGGCCCAAAGAACCGCATGCGGCTCCGGAGCCACGGATTGCCGACACCTGGTATAAGGCAATACAAGCAACAAAATGATAACAATAGCACAACAGAGATGCTCAATGTTGTAGGTAAGATATAGTTGGTATGCCTTGCTCTTTACCACCATTGAAGTATGTGAATGGGATTAACATTCTTCTAAACTTCTTTACCAAAATTTGACTCTTGGAAGATGTTATTCATAAGGCTTTAATGTATAATAGGAAGATCCTTTATTATGATCTGTTTAACATTCAGCTTTTTGAAAGCACTTATCTTTTGAGAAGGATAGAAGTGTCAGGGTCAGATCTCAGGACCTACCAGCCAAACTCTGCCTGTACACCCATCAGGGACACTTCAAGTGTAAAGAGTCCCTCCTTCAGGTCCTAACTGACAACATTGAAGCAAATTAAAACAAAATTGACAATGATTTTATTTACTTTATTTCCAATCAATACTGTAGGAATACAAATTTTCTAGAAAGCTACAAAAAAATCTACCACTTTATCAAGAAGGCATCAAAATGTGTCACTTTGCAAAGACATGAACACCTGCAGTAACCGACACAAAAATAGCATTTTTAGAGTGATGAAATAATTGCACTTAACTGTCATGGATATTAAAGGTATCACACATATGTACCGCGAAAGCTAGAATACAATTTTTTTTACAAAGCACTTTTATAAAAAAATTCTCTGCACACAAACCCTATAATTTTCATATTACTATCATACTAAAGATAAATTCACTTTAAAGCCAACACTTAAAACATTTTTAAAAACAAAGAAGGTACCAGTACCTACACACAGACGACAAACACAAGAATACTGTACTGCCAAAAGGTTTGATTGAAAGTTGTTTTGAAAACTTCAAAATATGTTAAGACACAATTTGCCGAGGTTCATTTTTCTTTTAAAATAGAGCTTTCCCTCAATGCCTAAGCAAGAGGTACTTTGTCATCCAAGGCAGACTGACACCCCTATTCCCAAAGTAACCAGCAGCAGTACAATATTAAAATAACCACTGACCATATATGAATATGCTTAAGTCACAAACCCAGTTTATACACATTACACAAATAAACAAAGTGAGAATTCCATTAAGTCATTTACAAATGTGAACAAATGCATGTGTCAAAAAAAAAAGGAAACAAAGAAAACCTTTTGTTTTTACATAAAATGTACTGATATTAAAAAATTAAAGGCTATTCAGGTTTTAAAAACTGTTATAAAATTATTCTGTCTTTTTCAGGCACATATTGTAGGCTTTTCTTTTGCAGTTAGGAGCCTTGATTGAAAGGCCCGTGTAAAAGAAAGGAAACAAAATGAGAAACAAAAAGAAAACCACCGTGTGAGGAGGTAACAGGATGTATGTCCTTTGTGAAGCGAGTGCATTTTGGAGTTGATACAGCAGAACAACTTTTTTGGAAACTCTCACAGCCATAGTAATCTACGCAATTGGAGATCAACAAATCCAAATTTACACTGTACTTTCAATTATTCAGTCTTTCTATTCACGGAAATGGCCAGAAGAAAGAAAACCAAACAAGATTCCATGTAGTAACCAAAGTAATAATAGTAATGATAATATTAATAATAATTAACCTGAGTAGAGACAAAAATGGGAACCAATTTATGTTGTTATGGACATCCCGTTAGGTGGTGGACAGGGAGTGATGCTTTAATGCCTCCCCAGGTGCTCCAATCCCAATTTACATGGGAATTGGGGTGTGAGCATTGCAGGCAATTAAATCACTACCTACTGCAAATGGTGGAGTGTTCTTCCCTGGATTAGCATATATTAATCATGTATATCTGTCCTACAGAACAAGGATGCCACGTATATCTATCCTACAGAACAGTAGGACAGTATTTCTGTCCTATAGAACACAGATGGGCCAGTTTTTAGCCTGTGTTGATGTCCTTGGTATCTGCATCATGCCCAGGGGCTGTAGAAAGTATAGGCAGAGTGGGGGAGGCCCTACCTTTCAATTTTGTTTTTAAGTATTAGGCAAATGCCCATACTGTCTCTTCTGGCCTTAACCCCCCTCCACCAACATGGGAAGAATGAGCCCATTTGGCGGAGGGATTAGAGGACTTTTAATGGGTGAAATGAGTGCAAGTCTTCACCCTTCAGTCCACTACCTCAAAAACTGGATCCGCATTTCAGGCCCAGCCACAAGGAACTGCAAACAAGATGCTGCAACCCATAGATTGACCATTCCTATAGCAGAACCACATATGTTACATGATGCTATGATGCTAATGTTGTGTTAAAGTTGAGTGATTTGTAACTGATTTTCCTACACTGTCAAGACAAGGTCAGTTTAGAAAACACGCCAAACCATGGTTTTTGTTTCTTGTAACCTACAATCCAAATCACTGAACAGCAACCTTTTCAGGCAGCCTTTTGGGAACAGAAAATCTTTTGTGAGGGAAAAATAATGAAATTACATGAAATGTCTGTCAATCTTCTCTCTTGCTCCAAACAATTGTTTATATTGTTTTGGCCTTCTCAAATAACAGCTTGTGAGATTTGTGGGATTCTGAGATTTCACCTATTTTTATTTTAGCATGCTTAATTCTGATGTTTAATAATAGCTGCCTCATACTCTCATGTATGTACTGCCAACTCTAGGTAGCTTAAGTAATGGTTTGAGATATAAAATATGGTAGGCAAATCATGATTCTGAGTTACTATGTTTGATTATTATATATGATTGTTCAGAGATTTGAAAGGATACTCTATGATGCACAGCTTCTACAGGCTGAGTAAGGAACATTTTTACTAAAAGGTCATCAATGCAGATGTTTTATCAAATATAGAATGAATAGAACATTGATTCACATAACATCTCGCTCTATGATTCTGATTCTGTGTACTTGGAAAATTGTGATTAGATTTCATAACATTTGGTATTACTTAAAAACTGGTTCATACACTACAATATGACTTACTTTTATTTAGTAGAATGAGAGATCCAAGCCAATATGTTTTATAAATTGTGTGTTACACTTTAATGTGTAACATGAATGAAGCCAAAAATAGCTTATTTGACAATCATCATTAAGCAAACAAAGATTTAATCAGTTGTTGTGTGAACAGTTTCCAAAATATCATTAAATTTCCTTCCTGGTTTGGCATGATGTCTAAACTAAAGAAAATGAAGCATACTCTAAGAATTGAACCAAGACTAAAATTTACCACTTTGCAGCTTTTGAAATTCTATAAATCACCTTCATATTCTTGGTTGCTTTTGTTCCATTTAATTATCTGTTACTTGAAGGTGATAAAAACAGGAAGATTGAGTTCAAGGGAGTTGCCAAACTGAATGGACTCTAGTAGTAAGTGAGAAAATAGATATGAAACTTGCAAATTACACAACATAGTGGTACAGTACCTAAATAAGCCATTCTAGAATTCAAGTAAGTATAAAATTACATTTGTAAAAGCTATGTTTCAACTGCAACAACTTGTACCATTTCTTTTTTTCTCAATTTATACATAGACAATAAATAAAAATGATTCCTTTGCAATAAAATATACTCCGCCCACTTCCTAACTTATATCTGTCTCAGCAGATATATTTAATAGTTGTAAATATATATAGTTTACTTTTGAGGCCAAGCAATCCTTAGGGGATTAGATGCAAGAAGAGAGTGAGGGAGATTTAAATCTTTGAAGAAAGAAGAAAACCAATATGAATGCAAATGAAAGAGAGATGGGAACAATCACAAATGTTACCACTTTGTGCTGCACAGTAATTTTAATTTTTTAAAAAACTATTAAAACTAGAATAGCTACAATTCCCTCTGCCAACTTTTGGTTTTACTGCTATAAGTTTTCTCATGTGTGTGCACGCATATATATAAACATACACACACATACTGAATGAGTACATCAGTATCAACGTTGTCAATGTCTCTTGAAATAAGCATTATTCTTCAAATTCACAAACTGTGTTAAATGGCACCCTTTAATTAAAGAAGCTGCCTGTCTAGTAGTGTGACAGTAACAGACTGAATGATACCAGTCTGAAGGATTTTCTAACAATATTTCTTATTCATTTCTAAAAAAAAATGGTGCCCAAAAGCATGGGTGAAGTTTCAGAAGCATTTTGATTCACGCTTTTCAATTTTACACATCCGATTGCTCAAGTTTGTAAACAAAATAAGTGCAAATTTAAGATGGAGAAGAGGACCATCTTCACAGAACTAGTTAGTACATTAATAAAATCACATTTGTCCTTTGCTTAATTTTCTGCTAATTATGGAGAAATGTCAAATTGGATGGAGAAAGACATGGCAAAGGTGAAATACTGATTTTTTTTCCTTTTTAATGCTAGTTATCAAAGCCTCAAAAACAACAAGAGGGAGATTAGTTTCCAGCATTATGCACTCTCGTGATTTGAAAAAAGCATGCTACTATAAAAAGATACTCTTTGAGAACAGAGGCCTGTTAGTTTTGACTGTGTCCAATAAACCAAAGGCATTATGGTGATCTCTAAATATTTTTGGTCTCTACAATTTGTCATTATTATGGCAGCACTTTTCTAAGCTGGAACTTCAAAACCAAAGGCACTTGCATGCAAGAGTGCAGAGTCACAAACTAAGTATTTGGTCATAAGAATTGGAAAAGGCAGCATTATTTATACAATTCACTTTCTGCAGAAAATTCTAGAGCTGTTTTGTTTCATTTTGGTATAAAGATTCCAACTATGTGGTAATGGGGACTGACTTGTGTAGGAAGTTTTCTTTGACCAAAAGGGTTTCCTCTAGGAGATTATTTTTTATATATACATAAATAAACCAAATTAATGGACTACATGATTGGCATGATAGGCTAGAAGGTTCTCCTACTATAGCACTAAGGCACTGCATATTGTAATGCTTTGGCAGCTTGGAATTAAGAAGTTCCTACCACAAATAACAGTAACAAGAGTGATGCTTCCAGCTTACAAAAGAGCTCACAGTTGCCAGACAGCGTTTGGGGGACCAGACATTCCACACAAAACCTTTGACAGACTTAAGGCTTGAGGAAGAAACATGCTCGGGGGATGAATCGTTTACATCCACAAATAAATGACTGACAAGGCAAACAGTTCCCCATACATTTTTACAAAAACGAACATCAAGAAACATTAGGATGCTTCAGACTGTATAGTCATTACATACATTTTGTTGCAGGTTGCATTATCAGAAGAAGAAGAAAAAAACTGTGCCTATTTTGCAAACTGATCTGTTTCACATGTGAAAAGTGATCCTAATGTTTTAAAACTCCCCCCCCCCAAATAAATAAATCCAAAACCCAAAGCCTTATAATACTCGACTGTTAAAAAGAGAATTTTAGACCTGTAACACCAAGTGCTTCAAATAAAGGGCTCCTTCTGCTAGGTAAAATGCAGTGCTTCTATTTAAGATACTTTGCTAGTGTTAGAAACACGTGAAGAGACCCAACCATAAATGTTCATTTCTAGCGCTCTCAAACAAAATGACTGACAGCACAATCCTGTGCGCATATCTACCCAGAAGTAAGTCCTATTTAGTTCAACAGGATTTACATCCAGTTGATTGCAGCCCAAGAGGTTCATCTGCCTTAACATCTATTAGTCAAAAGATGCTCAGTTTACCAAGCATTCTAATGTTCTTCTTGGCCTTCCATTCTACTGCTGGCCTAACCTTTTACTTTTGTAATGTTAGAAAATGTTAGAAAATGTTTGAGGAACCCTATGCGGCAACAATCCACTAGACAGGTGAATGCAATCATGGACAGAAGACCACAGTGTTATGCAGCCTTCCAGATGTTAAGCACCATAATCTTCAACAATGAAGTAAAACAAAACCTCCCAGATGAACTGTACCTTGATACATCCTCACAGTCTTTGATGCAAATGTTTTTAATTGTGAAAGTTTATTAACACAGTGCCTAAAATGTTTTATATATAGCATTTACCCTAAGAGCGACTCAAAAATTTAAAAATTGTAGGGAATTGGAATAGTTGCTAAGAGCAGCAACTATTATCATTCTATCATGAATGTAAAATCAATATGAAGGAGGAAAGCTTCCATATTTCTTTCCAGGACTTTTCTCAATTTTCAACTTTGGATACCTGGAGGCTAAATTTTCATTCTAAATGCCTGAAAAAGTCCAAAACCAAAGAAACCTATATTTCGAATGGGAGCTATGAAGGAGAACTGCCAGGTGCAAAAACACCCACAAAAAGGGGCAGGGGGTGTAGTGACAAAATGTGCAAATTGACATCATGATGGAAAAACGATAATTTATGTCCTTGTCTCAGATGTTGTAGTGCAAGTATATGAGGATGGAAATTGCATTCCAACATTTATCTACTGCTACGCTTCTAGAAACTTCTCAAGTAAATCTGCTTCCACAAGTGAAGAAACAAAGACAGACTTAGTTGTTATTTGTGGCTAATATTTTCATGTGCCAGCACTTCAAACCACCAAGTTGAATTATGGCACATAAGGAGATGGCTTAGAATCAGAGTAGCTGTTTAAAGCATGTATCAAACCATCTTGTGATCATGAACCCTTCCTTAATTGCATGTCTTAATATAATCTTGATTAAGCCATATTTCAGCCTTGCTCTTCTATGAAGACCTAAACTTTGTACATAATATGTTACTGAAGGAAAACCAACCCTACATAGGTACAATCAGATTGTGTGCCTAAGCAATACAAAATATTGTATATCTAAACAGCGGGGGAAAGCTCAAATGAAGGGAAATTATAGTACAGAAGCCAAAATGAAGAGATTAAGAGAAGGATTTGTGTAGAAAGCTCTATGCAAATAATCTGTTCAAACCTTTGGCTTGAGCTCTGTGTTCCTTTTCCTGACAAACAGAATCGTAGACAGGAAAAGAAAAACATGGATAATGATCAACAAGAAGGAGGATTGAGCCAGATATTTTGAGAAGACTACAAAAGAAAACTCAACAAACTCAACGATTAGTGCTAGTTGGATATTCAGAGAATTATAGTCCAACCCATCTGGAGTGGCAAAGGCTGGGGAAAGCTATATTCATCACGGCAATTTTAAGACAGAGTCTACCAAGTCACCTGTAACTCACCAGATATGCATTCTGGGCAGCCAAGTGCTTGACAATCCTTGGATTTATTTCAAATTATCAGAGAAGCTACTTATTTGTGAAGGGATATAGTCATATGTGCTAGCATTATATATAGAAGGTCCAGTCTTGACTCTTATTTTTATTTATTTATTTATGATCTTTTTAAAAAATTGCTTGATATCCTAGAGCAGGGGTAGGCAAACTTGGCTCTTTTACACCTTGTGGACTTCAACTCCCAGAATTCCTGAGTCAGCCAA
>JANHZT010008378.1:268806-286949 GCA_032468215.1 Stegonotus admiraltiensis | reverse complement strand
AAAACGGCCTTCCCCACCCCCACCCCCAGAGGCCCTCTGGAGGCTGGAATGGCCTGTTTGCCAACTGGTGGGCCCAGAAGGCCTGAAAATCAGTGTGCCGGAGCTGAGCTCATGTGCCCTCCAATATGGCTCCGCGTGCCATCTGTGGCACACATGCCATAGGTTCACCATCACGTTTCTATACCATATTTCCCAAAGAAAATATGCCTCCAGTGAAACCAGATGCAGTAGCACACTCTCCTACACTATTCTGGTCTTTGTCAATCCCCATCCCACTTTTCGGGGTGAGGGGAGGGTTAGGATTAAATTTGATCAAATACATGAAGTCTGACCTTACTAAAGCATGAATCCAAAAAATAAAAAACAAAATAAAATAAAAATGGTTAATGGTTATGATTGCCTGCCCACTCAGACTGCTGCAATTTACCTACAGTTCTTTACTTGAGTTCAGATTCACACATAATGTGAATACTGGTAAAAATAAAGAATTAAAACAGCTGCTCTAATTCATAATATGCATGTAGTGGACTGAAATTGAGATACGGGGTTTTTCCATGTACAGATAGTCCTGGATCTATGACCACAATTGAGGTCAAAATTTCTGTTGCTAAACGAGACAGTTGTTAAGTGAGTTTTGCCCCATTTTGCAACCTTTCTTGTCCCAGTTGTTAAATGAATCACTGCAGTTATTGAGTGTTTTTAATGAAAAGAAGAACTAGGGGTGAAATGATAGCAGTGTTCCACTATCTCAGGGGCTGCCACAAAGAACAGGGAGTCAAGCTATTCTCCAAAGCACCTGAAGGCAGGAGAAGCACCAATGGATGGAAACTAATCAAGGAGAGAACCAAACTAGAACTAAGGAGAAATTTCCTGACAGTTAGAATAATTAATTACTGGGACGACTTGCCTACAGAAGTTGTGGGTGCTCCAACAATGGATGATTTCAAGAAGAGATTGGACAACCATTTGTCTGAAATGATATGGTTTCCTGCCTGAGCAGGGGGTTGGACTAAAAGTCTTCCAAGGTCTCTTCCAACTCTGTTATTAGTAACACAATTGTTAAGTGAATCTGGCTTCCCCATTGACTTTGCTTATCAGAAGGTTGCAAAAGGTGAACACATGACCGTGGGACACTGCAACCATCATCAAATATGAGTCAGTTGCCAAGGGTCTGAATTTTGATCACATGATCATGGGGATTCTGCAATGGTCATAAGTGTGAAAAACTGTCATAAGTCACTCTTTCCAGTGTCTTTGTAACTTCGATCTGTTACTAAACAAACTATTGTTAAGTCATGGACTACCTATACTTATAGCTGCACATCTATTGATCCTCCTATGAACCTGGGAACCTGAATACACATAGTCCTCAACTTACAACAGTTCATTTAGTGACAGTTTGAAGTTACAACAGAACTGAAAAAAATTGACTTATGGCCATTTTTCACACTTATGACCATTGCAGAATGTGATTTACATTCAGATGCTTGACAACTGACTCAGATTTATGACCTTTGCAGTGTTCAGGAGTCATTTTGAGACTTTTGGACAAAGTCAATGGAAAACCCAAATTCATTTAACAACTAACAACTGCAGTGATTCACTTAACAAATGTGGCAAGAAAAGTTGTAAAATGGGACAAATTTACTTAACAATTTTTTCATTTAACAACATAAATCTTGGTTTCAATTGTGGTCATAAGTTGAAGACTACCTGTACATGTGGGATTTTTTTTTTTACTTTTTATTACAAATAGCATTAAATATTGTATGAATTTTAAGTGTTTTCTACATGATCGTAATCATAATCCTTCATTATACAATACATTGTAATAAAAGAAAATGGAGAGTAAAAAGCAGAAGTTTGGAAGAAATTGAGATTAGAAATATTCAATTAACAAAGGGACTGAATACTTATAAAGGTGTTTGGGAGCAGGAGTAAAAAAATGTTGCAAAACCAAACACTAGAAACCCCAGCCTGATAATTTGATATGCTAGGTGGGATGATAATTGAAGTTCAATATAACAGGAGAGAACCAATGCAATATATTCATGTATAATATAAACAAATCTTTTTTTTAAAATGAATCAGATTCCAGGGTTTCCATTGCTTTTGAAAAAATTACCAGAAAAATAAAATATGATCAGAAGATTCCATTTTTTAAAACCATGGAAATATTTACTGAAAGTTATATAATAAGAAACTGAATTTTTTCATGTAAAAACTGTTGTTCTCCCTTAAAGAATTTAATCAATCCAATATGTACTTAGGAAATTAATTTTGTATTTCAATAAGATAAAAAGGATAATTTAAAATTTCAAAGCATATATTGGTGTGGGTGTATAATATTATAATATTATAATATATATGGATACACCCACGAACATATGAATTTAAAAATGATAAATATGAGCATAGTTTCTTAATAAGCAATTTCAGAAATCTTATTCCTGTTCATATATACACCATGTGCACAATTATTAGTTAAGTGAGTATTTTGACCATATGATCCTTTGTATGCATATTTTCCACCTCCAAGCTGTATAAACTTAGTGGATAGAAGCAGATTAGGTGATGTGTATTTGTGTAATGAGGGAGGGTGTGGCCTAAGGAGATCAACACCCTATATCAAGGTATGCATAATTATTAGGCAGCTTCTTTTCCTCAGGCAAAATGGGCCAAAAAAGAGATTTAACTGACTCTGTTGTAAAATTGTAAAAAGTCTTTCATAGGGATGCAGCACTCGTGAAATTGCTAGGATATCGGGGCGTGATCACAGAACCATCAAATGTTTTGTTGCAAATAGTCAATAGGGTTGCAAGAAATGTATTGAGAAAAAAAGACACACCTTAACTGCCAAAGATTTGAGAAGAATCAAACATGAAGCTACCGGGAACCCATTATCCTCCTGGAGTGCCCAGAACTACAAGGTGTTCAGTGCTCAGAGACATGGCAAAGGTAAGGAAGGCTGAAATCCAACCACCACTGAACAAGACACATAAGTTGAAACTGCAAGACTGGGCCAAGAAATATCTGAAGACAGATTTTTCAAAGGTTTTATGGACTGATGAGATGAGAGTGACTCTTGAGGGACCAGATGGATGGGCCCGTGGCTGGATCAGTAATGGGCACAGAGCGCCACTTCAGCTCAGATGCCAGCAAGGTGGAAGTGGGGTACTGGTATAGGCTGGTATTAAAGATAACCTAGTTGGTCTTTTTTGGGTTGAAAATGGACTCAAAATCAACTCCCAAACTTACTGCCAGTTCTTAGAAGACACTTCCTTCAAGCAGGAAAAACTCTGCATCTTTCAAAAAGACCATGGTTTTTATGCACGACAATGTTCTTCGCATGTATCGAAATACTCCACTGCGTGGCTAGCCAGTAAAGTGGTCTTAAAGATGAAAGAATAATAACATGGTCCCCTTCCTCACCTGATCCTATTGACCCTAAACCTTGTGGGCCCTTCTTAAACGGGAGATTTACGGTGAAGGAAAACAGTACAGCTCTCTGAACAGTGTCTGGGAGGCTGCTGCACAAAAAAGTTGATCGTCAACAGATCAAGAAACTGACAAGCTCCATGAATGGAAGGCTTACGATGTTATTGAAGAGAACGGTGGCTATATTGGTCACTGATTTTTTTTGAACTGTCAAAAATGTTTATTTGTAAATTTTGAGTTGTTTGTTTATTCTCACTTTTAACAGATGAAAATAATTGAGTGAAATGGGAAAATTTTCATTTTTCACTTAGTTGCATAATAATTCTGCACACTAATAGTTGCTCAATAATTGTGCACATATAGATATTCTCCATAAGAAAGCCATAAACTCACTTTTACTTTCTTAAATATTCAGGTTTGAGGCTTATTAACATTTTGGATTGACCGAGAGCACTGTAGTTGTTCAATAATAAAATTAATCCTCCAAAATACAGCTTGCCTAATAATTGTGCACACAGTGTAGTATTGATTTGAATAATGGAAGAGGACGAGGACGAGGACAAGGAAGAAGGAGAAGGAGAAGGAGAAGGAGAAGGAGAAGGAGAAGGAGAAGGAGAAGGAGAAGGAGAAGGAGAAGGAGAGGGAGAGGGAGAAGGAGAAACAAGTGCCATGGAAGTATACAATTGTTCTAAATAAAAGACAGTAGAATAATTGTAGCCATGATCTCCAATTTTCTTATTCTCAGTGAAGAAGTGGAAGACACAAAAGCTGTCTATTTCAGCCAGCAATAGCCAGTGCTGAAAAAAGAAAGCACATTCAAAAGCTGTCCCAACTTGCTGCTTAATGAGGAGCAATTAATCCATCTTATTGTATTTCAAAATGCAGAGGACTCCATTCACATCAAAGAGAATTTTCCAAGGCTTTTATTATTATTTTTCAATAAAGAGAAGCTACATAGAGCTATCTTTAGAAAGCCGACAATAGTATTTTCTTTTTACATGCAAACAGTATGAAATGTCCACTAATGGATATCAAATCATTGCATACATGTGAGCAGTAGGCATTTTTTTTAATTTTGTTTAATGAATTCCTAATGGATACTGAAAACGAAGCAAAAATACTAGTTAAATGTTACTGTAGACCAGTGCAAAATGAGGAGCTGCAGCATTTCCTACGGTGGGTGAGTGAAAAGCAGCCACCCACATTTCTGAATCGATCTTTGAAGATATTATCAACTGAGTTCAAAAAGCCTTAGCCCATATTGGTGATATTTGTGTAATATAGGTAAAAATCCTGGATCTGGATAATTGTTTTCTACTAATAATGACAAAAGTGCAAAGAACAGTGGTGTGCTCCTAATATTCAGCAATTTGAACTCAGGCCCTTTCAGTGCACTCCTTTTAGTACATATTCACTACGTATCTTTTGGATAACTAATCAGTCACATATACCATAGAGAGCCGCTATGAAAATTGCAGGCTATAGATATAGGCTGTTCAGTTTAGCTACTAAATGTGTGAAAGTCAGAGGTGGGCCTGTATTTTTAATCCAACTATCAACCCCTAAATATTGACAGTTGAACTCTTATGAAATACTCATAATTCGGAAACATAGATTTTGCTTTCTAATTACTGAATAAAGTTATTCATACTACAGTATAGAAATGCTATGGCTGTCCACCCTCCTCTTTTAATGTTTTTTTAAAAAAATATTCCTATTAATGGTTTTAAATTTTTCAATGTATTTTAAAATTTGCTGTTGTTCTTGATGTTTATTCATCTCGATATGATTTTTTTTTAAAAAAGAAAAAAATATGTTATCTTGCTTCACCAGGTATTTCCACCTGATGAAGCTATGAGCACTGACGAAATCTTTATCCAGGTAACCTGAAAGTACACCTCGGAAAACTTTGCAGCATTTGGAACATGGAATTATCCGCAAGGGCAAAGGATATTTCCACCTCAGTGAACTAGCTCAGGGGTCTCCAACCTTGGCAACTTTAAGACTTGTGGACTTCAAAGCTGGCTGAGGAATTCTGGGAGTTGAAGTCCACAAATCTTAAAGTTGCCAAAGTTGGAGACCCCTGAACTAGCTGGATGCACTGCTTTGAGTTGCTTCACTAGTGCACTTTGCATGGAATTGCAGCAAGGGGCCAGAGTTTCTCTGTACAAGTAGTCCTCGATTTACGACCACAATTGAACTCAATTTTTTTGTTGTTAAGTGAGTTTTGCCCCATTTTACATTTCTTGCTACTCTTGTTAAGTGAATCACTGCAGTTGATAAGCTAGTAACCCAGTTGTTAAGTGAATCTGTCTTCCCTGTTGATTTTGCTTGTAAAAAGATTCCAAAAGGCGATCACATGACCTTAGGACACAGCAATGGTCACGTATGAGTCAGTTGCCAAGCATCTGAATTTTGATCACATGATCATGGCGATGCTACAAAGAGCTTGTAAGAGTGAAAACCGGTCAAAAGTCACTTTTCAGTGCCATTGTAACTTTGAACGTTGTAACTTTGAAAAGTCACTAAATGAACTGTTGTAAGTCGAGGACTACCTGTACTTTTGAAGAGATGCATCAAATCATCTCACTTAAGGTTTCCTTAGCTTTATGAGCAGGCTGTTCAACAATGCAGCATTCAGGTGTGCTAAGTGAATTATATTTAGCAGTGCTAAATAAACTATTTACTTTCAATGAAATTGTTCATGGAACACTAGTATTGTGCAGAACATTGAGAAACACTTCAACATAAGTTATGTTGTGGAAAACTGTTACAAATTGCAGTAGTTGATCTGTGATTATTTACAGTCTTAAGATCAGATAGCTGGCTTTTTCAGAAACTATCCCTCAGTAAATCATGCTCAATAGATGGACAGAACTGCAAGGGGCACTGCACTCATTAGACTCCGCTACAGACCAGGGCAGTGTTTGCGTTTATCTTAAAATGTGCATGGTACATATAAAAGATTATCTCCTATTGCCCTTTTTATCCTCCGTCCAAATCTTCCTTCATGTTTAGAAAGTTTAAGGTGAAAGAAAGTTTTTCATATGATGTTAATATTTTTAAAAAAAAAATCCATTCCTTTCTTATTTTAATTTAGTGGATATAGTCCCAAATGAACAATATAAAAGGGCATTATTTCTTAGAGGACTCAGATTGTGACAAAATAATACATTTTTATATTCTCCCTGAAGCACAGAGATAGATAGTTGACTACTATCTTACACTTAAACTATTTTTTAGCAAGTATCAACTCTAAAAAAGGCTTATCATAAACTCTGTTGCCATTTTTTCCTACCAATCTAATTTTTTAGCCTCTCCGCACATATATCTGGATTTAATAGAATCACAATGTTACATTTATTTTGATGCAGCATCCAGCTTTTCTCTAAGCAGGTTTTACTCTAGAGCAGGGGTGTCAAACTCGTGGCCCCGCTGGTCGGATGTGCACCTTCTGGACACACACAACCCCCCGGTTTTAGTGAAGGGCAAAAAAGTCACGATACATCACGTGATGACGTGAGTTTGACATTCCTGCTCTAGAGAATTCAGGTAATCCTATATTTAAATACATACAAGACATTCCCAATTTTGAAGTTTCTGTAGGCTTAATGTACAAACCCATATCCAGCTTTAACCCCACACCGATCCAGTCTTGAAGGCTGGATCCCATACGATTTCATCCTCCACCTCTTCCTTAATAAGAGGAACAATTTTTCTTTCATTTACATCATGTAAAAAATGTATGATACAACCCTTGTCACTCAAAGCTTATTTTATTGTGGCAGCCTGTTTCTTTGTATTGATTCATGTCGTCAAATTGTGACAATGGCAAAAATTCTGAAAATGCAGCGAAGGATTCTTTTAAATGATTCTTTAGACTCAGTGCATTCAGGACAAAGAATTCCTAAACTTTAAATAATAGAGAGGCAACAAGTAAAGTAACTTCTTGGAAAGGCTTGTAAGTATAATTGGTATTTGTTCTGCAAAAAAAAGGATTTTCTGTCTTCATTGAGAGTTGTATTGTGTTGGGGGGGGGTTTCACTGAGAGAGCTCAACCAATCTCATTGTACATATGTTGCACACTGACAATAAAGATTTGAAATTTGAATTTGAAATGGTCGCCACTATCACCATCACCATCGTTAACAAAAGGAAGTGCATATGTAAGAAATAAGCACATTTTCTAAAAGGAAACTTTACTATTTTAGGTGGTGGGTGAAAACAACAACAATTTATGTTTTCTCCATAAAGCAGAACCACGACAGTGTAAATACAAAAGTTTAGGAATAGGCAATTTGATAGATATAACATGAACAAATGACTGAATTTATTGTCCACAAAGGAGGCTGCAGGTGCCCAGTATTAATTTGGTTGTGCGCTTAAAAGTCAGTACACTGCTTTAATGTTCCAAACATGAGCTAAAACGCCTTCTTTCAGTCATTAGATTGGATGGTTTTAGTCTGAAACGCTACGGCCTTCTCCATCTTTGCACCCTGGGTTAACAAGCAGTATGTTTTAAGTTGACTTAGCTGTTCACCAATCCCAACTAGTCAGCCAGTGCAGCTCAAAAGCCAGCCACCAACAGCCATACAAGCCTGCCAGCATGCTGCCCGCAACAGAGTCAAACCAGAAGCTCCTGACAAACAGATCACTTATAAAATGAGTCTGTGATTGACATTTTCCTGTTCCAGGACAGGGACAAATGCCACTGATGGTGCTGAGTATTTCAGACAATGAAGCCTCTTGGTGCCTTTCAGAGTTTTTGGACTACAATTCTCATAATTCTTATTCCAACCAGGATTATATAACTTGTAGTGCATCATAGTTGGAGCACATCAGGTTTGAGAAGACTGGTACACAGGATTCACAGGCTGAAATGTGTTTCTTTTGGTTGAATTGTTAAGGTATTTTGATTCTTTTTTTTTTTAAAGAATGATTACAAAAAAGATAGAAACACAAAAAACCCCCCACCACTTCCATTTAACCTGTCATTTTTCTTTCCCATTAAAAAAATATTTAGGGGCTTGCAATGCAACATGTATATTTCTTACATGGAGAAAATGAAGCATTGCTTGCTGTCTTTGTTTGCTCTTGGACAAATTAGAAAGAGAAAAAAAGATCATCCCTCTTTCGTTAATTTTAAGTGAAGATGCACAGCTTCTCCAGGAGTATACTCTTTAAGAAACTACCCAGCTGAACTTGTGCAGCCCACTCTTCGTTCTGTGTACTCAAAAGCCAGTCTTACTTATGCTCTGTGGACCTTAAGTCTGTTAAGAGGAGAATCCAGGATTTCCTCTGCAAAGCCCGTGTTTATCAGATCTGACAAAGACTTCCACATCTTCAGGGAGTGCAGATTAAGCACACGCCTAACTTTTCTACAGAAGAAGCCAATGAGGCCATTTCATCTGGCCAATATAAAAAAGTGTGGATGCTAGAACGATTTGTCAGAGGTAAACTCTGGATGTTGCAGATAAGGATAACATCACTGGAGGCAAAGTGCGAATTTAGCCACTCATTTGAAAATGTATCTTTAAAAACAATACAGGAGAACTGGTATACTGATTTAAATCTCAGCTTTTACAATATGTGCTTGAGCACATACAAAGATCTTCTTTTATTTAACCAGTGTTTTGCTCCCCGCACCCATCCATATTACAAACTCTTATCTACTAATGAGATTTTAAAAGAAAAAAAAAACAAGGACACATTTCCCTATAAAGTTGGCATGCAAACAGTGAATAGCATTCCAAGGTGTTAAAATAGTTTAATATAGATGCTACTGCAGAAATCAGAGGGAGGGAAGGAGATTAAACACAAAGAAATGTCAACAGCTACCACATGCAAGGAAACTAGGTTACAAGAATCACAGCCCCAGGCATTCCTCCAATCACCAGGGAACACAGGAAGTGAAACGCATAGCAACCACAAGCCCCAAAGCAGAAAAGCGCATACCTTCAGCTTGGAATGAAAATCACGAGATTTCCTTCTGGCAAGAACCTGAATGTGACTAGACACCTGCAGGGTAGGGGAAGGGAGGGAAACAAAGGAAAAGCCTGTAACCATGGAGATGAAAAGCCCCCTACAACTGGGCAAGCCAAACGTACCTTAATGGCAGCTTGAATTTCTCGAACTTTCTTCCTGGCTAAGACCTGTATGTGACTAGACACCTACATTGTTTGGAATTTTAAGAGGGAAAAAAGGGAGAACAAAGGGGGAAAGGGAGAGAAGAGAAATAAAAAAAAAGAACACGAGAAATCAAATTTATGCCTGGAAAAAAGAAGGAAAGAAAGAAAAAAAAACCAGAAAGTTTCTTTGGGGAAAGTATTTTGCATTATCAGTAAGCTTTGCTATTAAGAGATCATATTTCCCAGCCATGCATCATATTTCGTAGCACAAACATTTTACCAATGCTGGTCATCGCTGCAGTGATTTAAAGGAAGAAAAACTTTTTAGACTATTATATCTTGAACTCTTTTCTTAAAATAGTTTTGACTACAGCCTGCGTAACTGTAATCTGATGCTATTCAAATTTGCAGATGTTCTTCAAAAGTAAACAAATTAAAATTTAATTATATGGAATTACTAGATATATATTAGACACACAGACACACACACAAATAGTAAGCAAGTTTTCTATCCTTTCCCAAAACAAATAGCTCTAAATTCAACACAGTAAATATCACAAGCACTTAAATGGCCTAACAGCACTTCAATTAAACATTTTTATAAACACATACTTACATATATTACATTATATTGAAAAAATAGTTTTATTTTGGGAGAGAATGCTATCCCACCCCACACCCAAAAAAGCTCAGACAGGCACTGTTATAACGGGAAATTAAAAATAATCACTATACTTCAAGGCTGGTTTTGCTATGAATATTTTTTTTAAAATCCATTGATTTTAATACAGATACATGAGGATTATTTGAATTTCTTCACTGCAGTTTTCCTGGTCTGATTTACAGTGTGGTATTAAGGGCGCTACAATGTTACTAGCTACAAAGTAGAAAAGATCCAAATAGGATTATCTTCAGAATAAGATGCCCTGAGTCTCCGGAGAAGGGCGGCATATAAATCAAAGCAAAAAAAAAAAAAGAATGCAGCTATTTAATAATAAAATTATGCAGTAAGAATTAAACTCCCATTAAGTCCTGAAAGGGCAGAAAAATTACCCAATTGTCTTTCTCTTTAAAGCAGCTACCTCACAAATCTACCTCAAGATCTGTTCATTTATAAGGAAATGTAATTGTTCTATCTATTATTTTGTAATACTAATTAGTTGTTGACAATTACTTATACATCATCAAGGCTACTAAATTTTAGCGTTCACTCTGCACCTATAGGTTACAAATAAGATCACTGGTTTGATCAGATTTCCTACATTTCTTATTTTCCACTAAGTGTGTGTCAGCTATTATTATGTTGGGCTTTGTCCTTACTACAATCAAAAGCGTTAAAAATGATCCTGCGATGAGAATTGAAGTAAAATTTTATAATCATTAAATTAACTCAGTGGCAATTAATATACAACTGAGGTTTTAATTTTTTATTTATACTTTATTTGTATTAGATTTGTTTTGTATTCTGTTTATTGTATACATTTTCAAAACTGAAAAGCAAGGGATGACAATAATTAAGTTCTACTTAATTTTTATTCTTTCTTATTTTATAAAAATTAAAACAATTTTGTTGGCCCTAGGCTCTGGGCCTCTTGAGCCTAATAAATGAGTTGATCAGGCTGGCCTGTGTACCAATGATTTTCTTTTCAATCTGTAGAGGGTTCTGAGTCACTGTACACAAATTTCATCGTCAGAAATCTGTTCTATGGGAAAAAACTGGAGACATTCTGCACTCTAAGCAGGTCTACGATCACAATTAAGAAACATTTTATATCCAGCAACTGCCTCCCCTTCCTTAAAACCATTTTTATAAAAACGTGTTTTTAACAGGAAAGAAATGGTTCAGGTAAAAGAAAACCTGTAAAACCGCAGAGATTACTGGTTTAAGGGAAAGTCACTATTGTAGCCTGATATAAATATATCCTCAGAAATCATATTCAAGAATTTAATGTATCCAGCATCTGTACATTGTACTTATGTCTTACATTTTCAGTGAAATGGCAAAGAGAGTTTAGTGTAGAGTGACAGTGACATTTTGCCTTCGTTTCAGGATCTTTTTTCATCACAGCAACCTAATCAGAAATTTAGAGTGAAAAATAATGCTTGGTCCTATCTTTCAAATAAATTGGAATTTGAACATGGTTCTCCAGTTCTACTCTAAATGTTCAATCATACTCTAGCTAAGCCTATTGCACAATATAATCTGAGAACACAATAACTCATATTATGGGCATTCACTGAGGTGGGCGGGGCTTAAAATCAGGAAATTAGTGGGAGAGGTATCTCAATCCAAGCCCTGCCCCTTTTGGATGTGCATGGGACATCAACACATGATGTGTAGGTCTTCAATTTTGACACTATACACCCCCCACTTTGCATATTTTGATATATATATATATACACTTAGAGCACACCATGCTCTGTGGCTATTCCAGATTGTTCAGTTTTTTTCCTGCTGTGTATCTAACTTAAAACATTCAGTAGTACTGCTATGCATTTGAATTGTCAGGAAAAACAAAGGCAACCATTGTGGATGTATACTTAATCCCTAGAATCTGGATTATTTGATTCTCAGATGCAAGTTAAGTGTAACCAGAAGGCCCAATGTGATTCCAAAAGCAAAACAAAGCAAAACAAAGCAAAACTAAGCAAAACTAAGCAAAGCAAAGCAAAGCAAAGCAAAGCAAAGCAAAGCAAAGCAAAGCAAAGCAAAGCAAAGCAAAGCAAAGCAAAACAAAACAAAACAAAATGTCTAGGTAATAATGGTAGTTACATTGTAGTGAAGAGAACAAAGAATGCTAGGTCACGTATTACCAAAAAATTGTACTTTTCCATATAAAATGTTTAATTGTAATTCCTACAATAATCTCAGCAGTGACTTGATTTCAATTACTCTGTAAAAGTCCTAATGGTTTTTCCCCTGTAATTATTACATAATCAAGAGATAAAGCTCTGTTCTCCTACACAGATTTGAAATTCACTGTCCAATATTTTCAGACAGCTGTAGAAAAACAAATTCAAGTTTAAAATTCTTAAAAACCTGTTGCCAATTTACAGGTTGTACCAAATTGCAGGGCCCATAAACAACGTATTATACCATATAAATTACTTAGTGTGAAATGTTCAAATTGGTTGCTATTTTCTTCTCAACTATTCCCTACTCTTTGATGCATGGCCTTTGAACTTCCTAAGTACAGAAACATTTTCTTTGAAAAATAAATAAATAAATAAATAAAAAGTTAATAAAACATACTGTGACAGACCCTACAGACTAATTTTGGATACACCGTGTATTTAGGAAGAATTCTAAACTAGGTGGATCAATAATCCTACTCAGCTTTAAAGTTCTTCAAAACTGACCTTGATATCTGTGCCCTTACCTTTGATTCAGAAATATCCTAATTCAGACATTAGAGAATCTAAAACCTTAGAATAAAAAAGAGCTATTTAGGTCATCAAGACCAACCTCCTGTTCCATGCTGGATTCCAAATTAAACCATCCATAGCTCAAGATTTTTTAGCTTGTGACTGAGCTCATGTGGGGAGAGGATACTCAGAATTTTTCTTTGTAGTGGCGGCACTGTTGGTGTTTACCTCTTAGTGCTGTTCTAATATTAAGCTAGAATTGACCTTTTTGTAATTTTAATCCATTACTGTATGTCTTGCCCTGAGATTTACAGAGAACGTGTCTGAAAAGTAGAATTATACAACTACATCCTTTCAAAGTACAATTTCAGGTATAGGCAATCCACAGCTAATTAATTTTATTTTCTTCCTAGCAGCACTCTAAAATTTAGGTACATTTTGGAGACAGAAAAAGAACTGTAACCTGAGTTCACCAATTGAGATTGGTAGTGAAAAGTTATAATTTTGAAATTCATTTCAAAGCTATTGATTTGTTAAACTAAGAATCACATTAGGCCATCATTAGTTTTTCTACATATGGTTAGCTGGATGTTAGAACTGAACTCAGTAAAATAAATGGATCCCTTCTTATAATCCTTCAGGGAGACATGTGTGAAAAATACTGCAAATAAATAAAATAAAGTATTTTTGCAATATTATCTTTGAATAGTCAAAATAATTTCATTGGATTTAAAATGCTGCCATAAAGTAATTTTAGAGATTACAATTTTAGAGATCTACTTTTAATTGTAATTTGGAGCTCAGCTTTAAGAGTGATTGCAATTTAATTTCTCTCCATGGAAAAAAGATGCCAGAAAAAAAATATTTAATGCCAATGACTATGAATCAGTGACATTAGGACATTTCTCTCTTTTTCTGTTTTGGCTGAACTGGCATTAATTTTATGGCACCATAAACAATACATACATGTAAAGCTTTCTGCAGTTCAACCAAGATATACATTTTGGATTTCTGCATATTTAATTTTCTCTGTAAACGTTCAATGCCATTTTGTTCCGAAGACAGAAGACACACAGCCCTTTCATTATCTTGCACATGGAACAACTCCACCCAAAAAGGGGGAGGGTCAAGTCCACCTTCCTTTCTTAAAATGAAAGTCTCCATTTATATCTGGAGAAGACCCACACAGGAAGTAAATTTATCAGATGGCCATGCGTACTACTGTTGCTCCCAGTGGGACTAGGGGGTAAAATCTGAAATGAGAATTTAATCGTCGAGTCCTTGGTGCTCTGGGAGTTTGATTATTTGCTTGCAGACTCTTCATTACCCAACTAAGTAACATCATTTGTTTGAGTGAGTGTGGAGTTTCTTACCTGTTTATATACAGTAGCTTACTCTGCTAGTGTTGGTGGAGGTAGAGTTTCCTCCTTGGTGGTTCCTTGAATATTGTTTTCTGCCTAATTGTTGTCTGGTGCTGACCCCTGTTTATTTGCATGTTGGCTGCTGGAGGCTGCGTTCTAGTTTTTTTGTTTCTTTCCTAGGTAGCTTTTTAAAAAATATCTCTTGAATGGTATGTAACTGGTTTATTTGTATGTGTCTGTTGATGGCTGATTTTTCTGAATGCTAAGCTTCCAGGAATCCCTTAGCATTTTTAGTTTAGATTGGTCTAGAATACTAATACTCTAGTTTCCCAGTTGAAACTGTGGTTGACTCTGTTTGTGTAAGATTAATGAATGTTCATCATGTCTTCTGACAGCTAGTTGGTGTACATGGATGCACTCTGCTCTATCTACATAGTGGCTGTTGTATATTGTAGATAATGCCATGTGGTTATAGCAGTCTGTTGGTTGTTTTCGATAAACAATTAGGCAAAAACAATACTCTAATCAATGAACCATCAGGAAGAAAGGAAGAAAACTACATCCACACTGAAACTGGCAGGACAAGCAGTAGCATGTAAACAGGTAGCAAACCCCACACTTACTCACACAGATGAGTGTGTTATTAGCTGAGTAATGAAACATTTGCAAGCAATTGAATGAGGAGTATGAAGAATTGCCCTGCAATGTTATTATCTACCTGGGCTTTGCATCAATGTACTTTGCATGAATTTACTTTATTATAAAAATATGAGTATCTCTGATACTTATACAGGCTTGAAGTGATCACATGCTGTAGCAATATTCCAGAAAATAGTTAATTTAAAAAAAGAAAAGAAACTCCCACAGGTCTCCTATTCAAATGTTATAATTAGGGCATTCTGTCATCACATGAACAATGGGGATAAATTCTCACCAGCCTTCTCCCTTCCAAAGGCTGGAGATACATAGCCAGAGAAGGCACTTATGCTACAGCAAGGTCATCTGCATCAAAAAGGCCTTTGTCTATAGAACTGTATGGGTATTTTCTTCCATATGATCCAATTACCCAGACAGATGGTAGGCTCCTCTTCACTGAATGCATTCAAGGAGAGTTTAGACAGCCATCTGTCCAGGATGCTCTAATGTGGATTCCTACACTAGGTTGGAGGTTGGACTCAACAGCTTAAAAGCCCCATTCCAACTCTGTCGTTTCACAAGCTCAAATCCTGATTGCACAGATTTTGAATTCATCTGGAATCCAGGATCCATTCAAGGGATTTTTTCTAGATGGCAATAAGGGTCATCTTTGACACTCAAGTGAAAGAGATAAATGCTCTGTTTGCAACGCCGTAACAGGGCTATGATCAATAGGATATTCTTTGTCAGCCAGAGGATAATTTTCTTTATGAAAATCTGGACTGCTTCCACCTGACTGGGTTTGTTTTGTTTTTTTTTTGCAAATTGCTAAAAACCTGGTTGTTTCCATAGACCTTGGATAAGGATGGTGGTTGAGCTTCTTTGGATTTTGGTATATTTTGATTATTTAATGATATGGGATTGGTCTTTTGGTCAGTTTTATTCTTTTTATTCAATATATGTTTCCTTTTACAATAATTTTTAAATTGTAAAATTTTAATTGTAAGCTTGTAGAGTCAGGCATAAATTAAATTAAAAAACAAAACAAAACCTTCATTTATTTTTTCTAACTTTAAGTAGTATTTCAATTCTGTCACCAGTTTTCTCAGTCCTTCCATCAAAATCTGCTTAAACATTTCTATTCCTGGAGAAAAATGATTATCAATAAAGTTCTATAATAGATCTTGCAGGATCTTTTATATAAATTTGAGTGGCTACTTGCTAATCATGGGGTAAACTTCTTTGTTTTCATATTTTGCCCTTAGACAACATCTTGTGGCTATTTCTATTTGAAATGTTTCACACAAAGAATTTGGTCTAGTTTACTTAAAAGCCTTACACCGAGCAGATTACTGTCTCAAAGAAAACAAGCATTGTACTGGTTATTCCTGAGGTTTTGCTAATTTTGAAACATTCTTTTTCTTCTTCTCCTAAATATCATGTGAACTACTCTTGATTCCAATCCATCAATGTATCTTACTTTTTAAATATGATTCTTTGCCTTGAAGTTCCTCAATTCTACCGTCAGGTGATCCATTCGTTTGAAGCCCAAATATTTATGTAGGTCTTAAACAAGTTCTAGCTAATGCACTGTGTTAAAAGGAAGAACTGAGTTATGTGGTTCTGCAGAAAGTTTTCATAAGTGCTAATTCTTTTGAGATGTGAACAATAAGCTGGGAACAAGCCAGTAGTTTAAGAAAACACAGATCCATCATGCCAACTCAGTGAAGTATTTGTTCTGATATTAATAGATTAATAGTTCCAGACTGTTTACAGGTCTATAAGAGTTTTAATCCTGCAAGTGTCCTAGGTGCCTAAGCAATTTATATAGAAGTAGTGAGTGGTACAAACAGCACTATTTTTCAAAGCAAACCTAAGATATTGTAAATCTCATTCTGCATCTGCTGCATTCATTCACTCATTCATTGGCACACATCTTCTATCCTGCAGGATTGTCTTACCTGTTTCCTGGTCCGTGTCTTTCCCGTCCTAAGTTTGATGTATCTGGCTATCAGTTCATTCCTACCTGAAATGAATACGAATTTACAATGAAGACTAAAAGTAACAATTCATCATGAATAATATACACATTGAAACATAACTTAAAATAGATGCAATGAAAAGAAAGTTCAGGGATATTTTTGAAAATAAAGGTACGAGCAAACTTTTTTTTTTTTGCATAACGGCATTTCCCCATTTTTAAAATTCTTTTGCTATTTGTAGATGGGAGAATCCAATAAGTGAATACCTAGGTATTATTGGATTTTTCTCTCCTTGGTTTTGTCCAAAAATTGTATTTCAGCTAAAACAGTTCTGGCATATGGGAAATTATTTTAATTGTAAGCTATACAGATAGCTTTTGTTTACTGACCACTCATTCAGCAACCATTTACACTTACAATAGGACTGAATGAGTGATAGTTATGAATGGTCTTCAGAGTTCAGACTGTTGCACTGCTCCCGTGGTCATGGGATTACAATCCAAGCCCTTGGTGCCCAGTTCATGATTATAGTATTGAGTGATCGTATGATCACAAATTTTTACATTCCCTTCCAGTTTCCCACAAGCAAAGTCAACAGGGAAGTCCCAAACACATGAGGTCCTCACTTAACAACTCATGTGGTCCTTGTTTAACCATGACAACTGGGCTTACCAGAACTGCCGCTGCTAAGAGGCATGATCACCTGACATCACGCATCACTTAGCAGTAGCAACTCTGGTCCCAACTGCCACTGGAAACCGAGGACTACCTGTATTAAAAAGAGAGAACAACAGCAGACAAAAAGCTGAAAAAAAATTCAGACGCAAGCTGTTACAAAGTGGAGCAAAATTCTGTCACTAAACCATGTGATTATTGAAAAATACAAAGCATATATAACTCTTTATTTATTTTCATGCCTTTGAGTCAGTGTCAACTCCTGGCAATTGTCTGGACCATTCCCTGCAAGTTTTTTTTAAAAAAATAAGATTTTAGGTTAGTCATTGCCTCCTTCCTAGGGCAGAGAAAGTGACTGCCCCAAGGTCACCCAGCTGGCTTTGGGTCCAATGTGGGACTAGAGCTCAGGGCCTCCTGGTTTCTAGCCTTCTACTTTAACCACTATAGCAAACTGGCTCTCTACATTTAATTTTTTTTTTGTTTGCTTTGATTTATATGCCGCCCTTCTCCGGAGACTCAGGGCGGCTTACAATGTGTTAAGCAATAGCCTTCATACT